>NDGN011501597.1:2598-16960 GCA_002564285.1 Tympanoctomys barrerae
AGCCATATTAATATGCTGAGCTGTAAAAGGCTCAAGTTAACAACTTCTGACATTGCCAGTCCTGTGGATAACCCAGTACTATTATGGACTACTGAATTATATGGGAACATTTTGCCGCGTTCACCCACCTACAATATTTAAGTGACAATAGAATACCCATCTCTGACAAAACTAAACAGAAAAAGGGGATACAAATGAAGGACCATTGTGTATCTCTATATACAAAATAAATCAGATAGATATACAGTTGCTTTCTCTTAATTCAGTGAGAATAAAAATATGAACTCATAGTCTTTGGACAGGATATTACGTCTGCATCTTGTACTATGAATAACTACTACAAAGACAACAATATGCAATGTGTTAATTATTGAAACTGTCCTAATAATCAGTTTTGAAACTCTCATTGCCATTTGTCTCTCAATAAAATTAATTTTAAAAAGTCATCAACTCAGTGATCACAATGTGTGTCCTGAGGAAGCTTCCTCTTCTTCCAGCTCATTTCCTCCCTATGAAGAGCCTCAGTAATTTCCAAAGCAGCCATGTTGTCTTCATGCACATTCCCCTTCATGGGTAGTAAGGTTCCCAGCCTGACCTGAGCAGTCTACTCAGGGTCATAGCCAAGCATAGGAGGCTCAGGCCAGACTCTTACCCAGCAAGGCTAGCAGGACCTCAGTATCTGGGTCTGAAGTGAATGCAGGACCCCAAAGTGTGGTGCTTACCTTCATGTCAGCTTGCAAGGGCCAATTCTAGACAAAGAATTCCCTGGAAACTGAACAATCTGGTACCATCAGCAAGCTTTAGAACTTGGGGCCCAGGCAGATGCTCTGGGCAAATTTAGGGCAATGATCTTTAACAACTTTTACAGATTGATCACAGATTCATTTGTAAATTTTAAATGAATTGAACAGAACTTAGGCAAGCATTTACAGGAACATCTGCTACTATTGTTACAAGAGGAAACTTCACAAAGCTTGAACCAATGCCTCCTCCCACATCTTCCAAGCTGGGATGCCTTGTCCTGACCCTCCTGCCCTGCACTGTGGAACTCACATGTCTTAAACTCTTACTACAACACCGACATGAAGAGCACTCAAGTGACAATGGGTGATCAGCCAATGTTTATGTGGCATTCCAAACACAACAAAGAACATATGGGAGTCCTGTTTCTTAAATATAAATTTATTTTGGTGAAATTATCTTACAACTCTTTCATTGTGTTCCAAAAACTGAGCAACTCTTAATTAATATAATTGCCTTTTGCCTTTCAATTGCATATGTGTATTTCATAAGTAACTTCATTTTCTTTGGGCTTGGACAGGTCTAAGCCCCCAAAAGGCAAGAATAATTGTGAAGCAGACTGTAACTTGCTTTTCAGCATACCATTCACCGTAGTCAAGAGCAAAGATTCCTCAGAAAAATGAAATCTATAAATCACAGTGGAGCCTCACATTTTCACTCCTTTCCTAAGAGCTCATTTTAAAAACTCTTGTTTAGAGCTTTAAGGATTCTGGAAAGAAAACAAACTTAGTAAGTCTGAATTTGTCTGCTGAAATAGGGGAGAGAAATGGTTGTGCCTGGCATCAAAAGTTCTGGGGTCAACATACAGTTATACAATTTGCTTTTGCTATTTTGCTCAACAAGGTTAAAATTCATTACAGTCTGAGATGATGGAAAGGTAACTGAGAATCAGTCTCAAATGGGTACATACAGCTGTCCAGCTTCCACACAGGATACCAAGGGGTGGTAAACGGAAGCTGTAGTCTATCCTCAGGTCAGCTGAGAAAGTTTCCCACTTCTGTGTGGGATTCTTCACTCATTTATTTTTGCTAATTCACACAAGAAGTCTATTCAGGTAAATGGGGGTCTGTTAATACAAAAGAAACCAGGGCTTTTTCAATGTCACTTCAGATATGTTTATAATATCACTTAAGTATAGCTCAAAGTATGGAAATTAGAATCAAGAAATCTGGATTTTGGTCCTGGCTTTGATAGAAATCAACAATGTTAAGCTATTTCCTTAGTCGCTTTGAGGTTCAACTTGCTCATTTGTAGGCTAAGAAGGCTAGCTTCCCTCTAATCTGGAAAATTAAATTAAGTGTAAGTATATTTCTTTAGTTACTTTGAAAATGGAGGTTTGTTCACTATGATGTTCGGTGGATGCTCTAACTGCATCTTAAGCAATTATCTGCCTTATTAAAAAATTCCTGACAATCTGCAATTGGTTCATAAGATCAACAAACTAAATTTTTAAGCTCCTGAAACTCCATGTAGTGAGCTACCACCTGGTGGAAATGGCTGGTGTAAATGAGTTCTTCTTCCAGGGCAAAGACCCACACCCTCCCTCTATCTTCTTTTTCCATCACAGTTGGTCTCCAAATTCCCTTACTCATCTCACTCAAAAATTGCTGCCTATTGTGTAAAAGATAATTAATGTAATTATTTTGGCCTAAACAAACAAATTCATACATTAGCTGACAGGATCACCCACCGGCAGGTACAAGGACTATGGTTCTAAGGCTCTGCACTTATTTGCACTTAAAACAGTGGGTTCCTGGAATCACAAAGTTGTGGGAAAGATCTTGGAGAACACTAAAGTTAGCTGTCCTGTTTTATAAGAAAGGTGTTGAGGCTTAAGCAGAATAGTGACTGGCCCAGGATCACTGCTTCATGAATGGCAACATCTGAATCAGAAAACAGAACACAATGATATCAGATGCCTTGCTTTTCCAACAATATCATTGTTTAGCTTTGCCAACAGACTTTTTGCCATCCTAAGTTTCAGAGACTTTTGAGCTATACTTAGTACCTCGTGTCTTTGGAGAAATTAAGAACAGGTAAATTCTCTCTCTCTCTCTCTCGCTCTCTCTCTCTCTCTCTCTCTCTTTCTCTCTCTCTTTTCCTGTAGCATCATCTCTTGGCACAGGTTCCCTCAAAAGGCTCCTCCTCTTCCTTTACATTGAGTTTTAATTTCTACATGGCCCTTACTAGTCTCTAGTAATATACTTATATTATTCATTTCATACTTTTATTTCTTTATCAGAATGTGGGTTCCATGAAAACAAGAGGCTTTAGAAAATAATGTCTGGCACAGAGTAGTGTAATACACATCAGTGGATGGGCAAATGAATATACATGTTCATGAATAAGCTATTGTATTTTGAATCAAAATTCTCTCTAAAAGATTCCTGTGCTCAGAGGGGAGGTTGTATGGAGGTGTTGAGATTGGGAAGGCACTGAGGTCAGTGTGGGGGCTTTAATCCATGGCTAACATAGTTGAATGTGCTCTTAGGAATTAGCACCAAGTTGTAGGACATGGGTATTTGGGGCAATGCTTGGAAGGCTGTGTTCCTATTCCCTGTGCTTTGTCCTAGCAATGGGCACCTGAGTAACACACAATTCTTAGATTCAAGAGAGATATTTTTTGCTCTTTTACAAATGAAGTTTACTAGTTTGTGTGCTTCTAAAATATTTGATTAATATTATTTGACTTCAGTTTAACATTGCTAAATGCCCACTTCCTTGTTGATTAATGATAAATCATTCTATTGTTCAGTGTATTAATAGTAGCCTCACAGTTTTATCCTTGGGTAGAACAATAGATTTGGAAGTCTACATGCTGTTAGTGCATTTTTTCATTTCAAACTAGTTGAAATCTCAGCTTGTCTTTGGAATTTCTAGCTGTGGATACAGTTTATTTTTCTCTACTGACAAGGATGCTCTGAAGCCAGAGCTATGGTTTCTCGTGTCCACAGAGGTCTCAGAAAATGGTGCCATGTTAATTACCTTGTCTACTTTAATCCCCAAATGCTGATGGATCATAGGATAAGGGTCCCAGTGGAAAGATACTGGCAGGACTTCTTACCTTTTATGTCACTGTCATTTAGTTCAGTCTTTATTACTTTCCAATCTACTTTCTTTATAGTTACTTCAAGAAAGGGGTTATTAGTCATAGTAGGGACACTTTTTAGCACTCTGGCAGAGACAGGGGTAAAGAGATTGCGGTTGGTGCTGGGATACATTCAGAAGCAGTCCATGCCAGATTCTGGCCTCAGTGCAAAGCCAGATCCATCAAACAGAGGAGATGAGACAGCGCGTATACTCTTTAATTAGCTCCTACTCACAAACAGTGGTTTTCAAGGGGGAAGAGAATACTTGGTTTGTGTATGCAAGTGTCTTCTTGTCCCTCGGGGATTTCCTGCAGCCTAAAGAAAACTTTGCAGAGTAGGCTATTCCTGGTTTTGACTTTTATTTTAAAGTAGATGTATCCCACTTTTTTAAAGGCTTAATTTCACTAGACAGACATTCAAAAGCCTGGACTGCAAGGCCCTCAAAGTAGATAGTACATTTCATAAACATTCAAATGTACAGAGTATCTACTGTAGTTTTAAACACATAGTAGGAGATCTCTACTTGTAGGAGAATCAATCAATTAATCAATCAATTAATGCATGAATGGATAAATAACATACACCAATGTCATTCTTCATATACGAATTTTTTTAAACCTTTTCTTTTTTTATTTACATGGTATGGAGTCTCCCTATGTAGCTCAGGCTCATAGTGATCCTCCTATCTAAGCCTCCTTCATGGTGGAATTAAAGGTGTATGCCACCACACCCAGTTTTGGTGGTAGGCTCTGAGCAGGGCCAACATGGAGTGCAGTGCCAGGAATTGAGCCTGAATCTTTTCATTTACCAGGCAGGCACTTAGATTGCTGAGCTAGCTCTACAGCCCATGAATATTTTATTTATTTATTTATTTATTTATTTATTTATGAGACAGGAGCTCGCTATGCAGTTCAGGCCAATTGCTCACTTTTTGTAACCCCATGTTGGTCTCTGACTCACAGTGATCCTTCTGTCTCAACCTTCCAAATGCTGGGATTACAGGTCTGCTTTCTGGGCCAGTGAAGCTTCCTGGGGCTCTGGGGCTGGCACAACATGTGGGGCCAAGGATAGAAGTCCCATCTTCATCCTTGCCAGGTAGATGCCTATGCCTCTGAGCTATCACCCCAGTACAACATATGAATATTTGCAATATGGAATTAATAAAATTATTCTATTTGCATAATAATGTAAACATTACTAATACTCCTCAGCCCACTGTCTCAATAGGAAAAAGTTCCAAAGCTCCTTTCAGAATTGGCCAAGACCACTATTCTAACTGCATTCTGTTCTACCTTCTCCCTCCGCCCTGGCTTGCTTCCATCTCTTTCCTACATGGATCGCTCCCAGATGTTCTTTCCTGAAACATGTGCTTCACACAACTCTCTACTGCAGTGTCTATTTACAAGAAGGCCAGCGTCAGGCACTACTTTAAGACTTAGTCTTCTGATTTTCTAGACATAACACATTTCACCTATAAGGCTGCTTCCAGGATTAAAAGTAAAATGCAGGAAAGTCATAAGCCTTCAGTGGATATAAATTTACCTCATTTTCCTTCATGACTTTGACCACATCCTAAATTCTTTACTAGTACAAATTAAGTAGGACCATATATTTGTAACATAAACAAAAAGGGTAAATTCCTGGGCACCTTTTATTTCACCTGAAAAGTACCAAGTCCTCCCATGTGGACTCTGTAAATGTAGCCTAAAAGTTCACCTTTGCTCCAGTTTTCTGGCAAGAAGTTCGTAATCTTTTCTTTCTCCTAAATAAATATCCAAAAAATAAAACTAAGCCCTTTCTGTCTTTTGGAGGGAGCATCAAGAATTTTTTTCTGCTGTATACAGGGGCCCTAGGGCAGTTTTCACCACACAGAAACTAGGTTGGTTATCTGATTCATTACTGGATATGAAGGCTTTCCTAACTTCTTCAATTGTGCTGTTCCTCATTTCTTATTTTGATTTTGCAGTGCTGAGACTGGAACTCATGACCTCATGCACGTTAGGCAATATTGCTCTATGATGGAACTACATTGCTGACTCTAAGGTTCTTCTAAGAATCAGTGAGTTGGGCTGGGGAGATGGCTCAGTAGAATAAGCACTTCCCTGGCTAGCACAAGGGCCCGAGTTCTTCCACGTTTCCGGCAAAAAAAAAAGAAAAGAAAAGAAAGAAAGAAAGAAAGAAAAAGAATCATTGAGTGCTGATTTTACTTAGGTTCTGATGTCTAATATCTATATATACATATATATTTTTTCCTTTTTTGAGACTGCATAGCTAACTTCCATGCCTCAGTTTCTTTCTGTATAGTGTGGCAATAAGTACTCTTTTTACTCTTTTATAGTGGAACAATAAAATATTTTGTTTAAATACAGACTCACATTGACTGCAATATAATTGCATTTTCAGTGGACTGTTGATGTCAACAAGAAGAGGACAGTTGGACCTACCATTTTTGAAGGCTTTTTCATGTGTTGGAGCTTTGTGTTCAGTATTAGTCAGTTGTTACTACAGGAATACTGCATAAAAGAAAACAGATTCGAACAAAAGAAGTAAGCATTTGTGCTGAGGTCAGAGGGTTCACTACCATTTGTCTGTTCTAGGCTTGGCTAGGGAGAGTGTTTGTAATTCTGCTTATAGGTCTGAGAATTGGCTCCAAGAGGTATGGTTGGTGGACATTTGTCTCTTCGTGAGAAGTTATGTGGGGCCTTCTCCCAAAAGGAACACAATTTCTATACTGTGATTCTATTGTACTCTCTGCCATTCTCCATTAAAAACCATCTATAATTATACAACACTTCTGTTTACCTGTGCTTTTCACAGTCAGTAGGCCTTATTCTTCTCTGGGTCCAGCACCTCAAAAATTCCTTTGCAAACAGAAGTTGCTCAATAAATATTCTTGAGTTAACAGATGCCTAACTGAACAAAATCTGCATAAATCTATGCCAATAAGTTCGAAAGGGATTGTGTTCAAGTGATGAATGGTTGAGTTACAATTTGTAATTAGGACAAGCTTGACCTGCTGGGGCAGTTCCTGAATCCTTTGAAGTTGACATTGTGCTGCAGAAATGACAAATGATCCTTTCGTGTCAGCATTAGTTCTGTGCACTCAGTGGAATGGACCACTGATCTTACCTAGTATGTTTGCCTTTTGTATTCATTCATGGGAACATGCTTACACAATTGAGAGATTTCAGCAAACGTCCACACATAGTTTGAGCTCTTCAAAACATTGCCTTTGGAATCACTAGAAGAAAATTATTGATGTAGGAAGTGTTGAATAAGATAATGTGCCGCACACTCATCTGTTTGCCTCTTGGAGAGAAGTTTAAAGACAGTTCCATAAAGTCAAACAGATGGCACCTGTGGTGAATCTGCACCACAGCAGCCATTGAATTAGTGTAGGGAATCTCAGCTTCTAAGGGAAGGGTTTGAAAATGGTCACAGAGGTTGGAAAGACTTAGATTTGATTCTTCAGCTTTCAGAAGTGAAGGTTTCTGGGGGTATCCTTCAATTTGTTTGAATGAAAAACAAACTCATTTACAAAAGGATGGTAATTATACCTAAAGTTTCATTCATTGTGAAGAATAAGGTGGGCAATGTGTGTACTGCCTGGAAATGTCTTCAAACTTTTTCTTACAATACTATGTTATTTTTAATTTCTGATCTAGCTTTTATGTGGAGTCCACGTAGAACTACTCTTATTTCCATTTATCTTTTCTTTTGTTGTTACCTTGTTATTAAGTAGAAGTACAGCAGAAAGGTATAAAATCAAGGTATAAAAAGTAAAGCCATAGTAATATGCTGAGCTATAAAAGGCTCAGGTCAACAACTCCTGACACAACCAGTCTTGCGGATAACCCACTACTATTATAGACTACTGGACTATATTGGATTACTCTGCTGAATTCATGCACCTACAATGTATGAATGGCAATGCAATATACATCTCTGACAAAAGTAAACAAAAATAGGGAGATAAATTAAGGACCATTTTGTAGTGGAAAAAATATACATCTGTATACACAAAACAGCATAAATATGCAGCTCTTTCTCTTAGTTCAATGAGACGAAGGTTTTGAACTAATCATGTGTAGACAAGATATCATGTCTGCATCTTGTACTAGAAATAACTACTACAAAGACAACAATATGCAATGCATTAATTATTGCAACTGTATGGCTAACCTATTTTTAAACTATCTCATTGATAATTCTTTCTCAATAAAATCATTAAAATATAAAAAAATTATTGTCAATTTATCATTTAAAATATATCAATTATTCAAATGACCTGGGTAAATGGTATTAAGTGATTGATTAGATGACTTGAAGTCTAATTCATTTATGACCACCAGAAAATCTTGGGGCTCACTTATCGAGTCTTTCTGAGTACCCATTACCTCAAAGAACAAGAATACAGCATTTCATGTATATGGATGGTCTATGGACTTACAAACTATATCTCTCTCTGCTTATAACTATGTCTTCCATTCATGTATCTGACAGGAGCGATTTGCGAGCCATTTACAAAAGGAATGTCTTGTACTAAATAGATGGTTTATCTTGGTGCAATAGATAGGCCACTGACATTAACCAAATTGATGGTAAAAGTGAGAAAATTTGAATAAATAGTACTATAGGGAATGACACATAGCCATGGATTCTTATGTGCTATGTTGCCTAACCCAACACATTTCATTTGGTGGCAGAAGCATAGAAAACATACTTTGGACTAAACCAAAATAAGAAAGTTGAAGCTTTAAAGGCATCTATTGTTAGTAGAGGAACACTAGTCAGAATAAGAATATCTTAAATCACAAGCAAAATATTATAAACAAAAGCAATTCTTATTTACCATTTAAATTAAATTTGCACAATGTGGAAACCTTTGTTTTCCCCCTAGGTAGAGATTTATATCTTAGTCATATTTCTAATATGACTAAGTCATATTTCTAAGTCAATATCTTATTTAAATCTCCTCTAAACTCCATCTCAAAGCAAGTAGCATCTTCTCTGGCTTCTTATTCTATCATTCTATTCCTGCAGGACTTTAGTACCAACATGAAGGATTTGTCTTCCCACCATCATTCCAGCCTCTGAGCTGGCTTGTCTGCCATCAGTCATTGTTCTGCAGTTCACTGCAGCGTTCAGTCCAGTGAGCCTTGAAGATATGAATTTGACTGTTAAAATCACTCCAAGATTTCCTATTTCCTTTAGAAGTAATAACTCTAGCACAGCATTCATAGAGGTCCAGGTACCACCTAAACTCTTTTCTCATAGCACCATGGTGGTGGTAAATCAAGCTTGTGTGTGTGTGTGTGTGTGTGTGTGTGTGTGTGTTTTAGGACAGGGTCTACAGGATCTCCACGTAGATTGGTCTTGTAGTTATCTGCCAGTGTTCAGTATCCCAAGAGCTGAGATTACGGGCATGCGTCACCACACCCAGTCTCAATAGCCATCACAGCGCACTCCTTGGGATCAAACCCAGCTGCTGCGTCTACCCAAGAAGGAGCTTTAGTCTGCTGAGCTCTTTGGCCTGCCCAAGTAAATCAAACTTTTAACCCTGGTCTTTAGTGTGCCTCTGTGTCTTTCCAAGGCTTTTTCCTTAGAAAAGGACTGTTCTGTTTAAGCACAGCTGAATCCAAGCTAATTATTCCACTGAATGCTTCTCCTTCTAGACAGCACCTCTGCCGTCATGCCACACCCACCCACCTCCAATGCACTGTGACAACTTAGTGCATGGACCCAGCATGGACCTTCTGCTAGGCATTTAATGAATATTTGAAGAGTGAACAAAGTAAATCAACTTTTAAAAAGCAACAGCAACTTTGTTACATATAAAATTTCAAAGGAGAAAGAAAATTATCATACAGGATGACTTGTCTGAGTGCATTGTTTCCCTGTCGTATTATGTCAGGGATCAAAGAATAGTACTTTTTCTTCTCCAAATTGAAAATAGCTTTATTTTTACTGCTTTTACATCTTTCATATTAAAGGGATCTTTCATGGTTGACTTTAATATGACTTGATTGCCTCTATGTTCATATCCCTTGATACTTTGCTTTTCGCCATAAGTCAGCAAGATCAAAATCTTCTCCTAATTATCTTTCTACCTGCTGAAATGCCTGCTGCTCTGGAACATGTTGGCTATCGCACCAATTATGCTGGTGGTAACGGCACACATTCCCATGAGGCAGGGTGGTAGTGCTGGGCTTCGAAGGATCTATGCCAAGCAGTGACGTGTACCGTGGTTCAATTAAAGCATAATTAAGGTGGCACACTATATCCTGGCGTCTGCTCCTATCAAAGGTAATGCATTCCAAAAGTACATACTGTCACCACTTCAGCAACAACAAAGCTACACAGGAACAGCCTACTTCAAACCCCTCTAACGTTCACCCACAGGAGATGACACTGAGCTGTCAGGGAGACCGTACTCATTTGGCACACATGTGATAGGCCTCTGCTTTGTGCCAGAGTCAAAGAGAGGCGGATGCACTCTATTTCACTCACTGTCTACGGCAGGTGCTAGTATGCTTGCTTTCCAGAAGGTTCCGATAAAACTCAGGAGGGGTCTAAGATACTTTCATAGTCAAGAGATCTCTCACCCAGTAAATCTGTCCTGGAGCAGTGCTCCTACCCTCTGAGTTGGTCTGATCCAAAAAGGAACCAATACCTTTATCACCGCCCCATATCTAGTTTGCTATAATATAGACATACATACATATATACATATGTGTGAATGTACATGTGCATGTGTGTGAAATCAATCAGTATATCTCTATCTAAATGAGATACAATCAAAATATATAGCACATGTTTAGATTAAAAATTTTACAATGTGTTATAGAAAAAAATATTGTCATTAATCCATCTCAACACTCCCTTGTTTTGAGCATACTTACCCCATGGTGCTTTCTGCATTTTGAAGCGGTCCTAGACGTCCTCTTTTATGAGTGTCTTTTTGTGACTGTCTCCATGTCCTGAACCAATCAAAATGTTTAGAAGTATTTCTGTGAAATAAAAGCATTACATTGTGTATTCACCCACCCACTTTATCCACTGGACCTGGCACCAGGCGACTTCTGGCTCTTTTTCAAAGTCAGAAACACCATGAGAAGGAAATGTTTTGAAATGATTTAGTATCTGGATGCAGTCATGATAGTGCTGCAAAGATTCTCATAGAAGAAGGCTTTCATAATTGCCTCAGAAAATGGCAAGAACCATGGAATAGATACTTTCAAGGTAAGGAGAAAGTATTTTGAGGGGGGATTCACAGCAGTATGTCTTTTATTGTAACAATTTTACAAAGTTAAACATGCAACATGTATTTCAGTTACATCATATATACCAAGTAGACAGGTCAACAAAGTAGGTATGCAGTCATCATAAAATTTATTGCTATTTTTTTTCTTTCAAAGTCCTCTAAAGTAGATGTGATATTGAGCCTTCCACCTTTCTCTAGCCTAATGACACACTAATCTGCATGTACTTTCTATCTATCAAATGTGATTGGAAACAGCCCCAACATTTGGTGACTCAATTCTTCTGTCTGTTTGATTCTCTCAGTACTGTTCCAGAATGCAGTGAACTTAGGTGGGTACTTTAAGAAGGTCATGGGGACAATGCTGAAAAGGCTGTTTCTCTGATCCTCTACTAGTGGTCTGCTGAAAGGAACTGAGTTGGTGTGCTGTGGTTGAGAGCACAGAATCAAAAGTTAGAAGAGCGTGTTTCTATTCAGGCTCTGTTACTGAATAGCTGTATAAGGTTGGGCAAGTCAAAAGACCTATAGAAACCTCAGTTTTATCATCTAAATTGGAATGAAAAGAATGCACACTTCATGGAACTACTGAGAAAATTAAATGAGACAGTACATTTAAAGCACTTGACATTTTGTCTGCCATATTTCAGACTTCAGTCGATAAGACTATGTTGTTATTGTTCTAGCTTCCTTTCCCTTGTCTTTCCTAATCTCATCTCTACTTACTGGATCCCACCCACCCTCACACTCAGCTTAGATTTTCAAATATTTTTAAGGGTGCTTTCAGGCCATGGAACAAGTGAGTAAACCAATGAACATTACCTCTGGAATTCATTCCACCCCCATCTCTGCATTTCAATCAGGTCCATAGTTCAAAGACCTGAGCCTGGTTTGACAGCTCTCCTTTAAATAGCTGCATTAAATACTTGAACAGGGTCTCTGAGCCCTGTTAAAGCTAGATTTTTTTAGTGGCCATAATTAACTAGATTTCAGAATATAGAGTGCTATCAGTGAGCAGTATCAGGTTTGTAGTATCATCAGCATAAATCTAGGTTGAGTTGCAGTGGGAGAGAGTCTGAATGAAAGCCTCTCATTTCCTGTCTGACAGCAAAGTGACTGCGCTAGAGTAGTTCCTGTGGCAACGCTGGGTGTAATAGTGTGTCAACAGCTTCCCAAGGTAAGATTCTGTTAATGTTTCAACAGCAAGGAAAAAATCAAGTGGATCATAAACTTGTTTAAGTCTTAATAAACAGATTTAAACACAGAAAACAGAAGACATTGTAGTGGATAAAAGGGAGAGAGAGAGAGAGAGAGAGAGAGAGAGAGAGAGAGAGAGAGAGAGAGAAGCAAGGGAGGAGAAATAGACTCAAATAGTTGTTGTATAAATACTTGGTAGTGCCAGACACTTTCCTAGTATGTTGTAGCTGTTAAGAAGTTTCATTTCCCTGTGTTATACCCACACCTTTTTAGCAAACATTATTAAAAAATTCCAAACAGTGACTGCTCATAAATGGTGAAAAAACTGAAAAGAAGATTCTTCATTTCTAGAGAAGGATAGTGCAAAATTAGAAATTTCAACAACTGGCAAGTTTTCAGATAGTACAAATTAATAAGAATACTAGCTTTTGAGTGATAAGTGAGTTTATTGGGTTATGCCTAGTAACTTACGATTCAATATTATTGAATGCATTTCCCAGTAATATATTTCCCACTGTTTCTAACTTTATGAATGATACAATACAGTTGACTCTATTAAATAACTTGGATCTTGCTTTTATGCATGAAGAAATTCATCATTACCACCATTAATTATACCACACAGTGACATTAGAGTCAATATCATTGTCTTGCGTATTTGCCTAAGACTGGCTGGCCTTCGACTTTTGTGTGTTAGGACTGTCTGCCTGCCTCCCTGTCTGTCTGTGTGTCTGTGTGTCTGTCTGTCTGTCTGTCTCTCTCTCTCTCATAGATTTCTGTCTTATCTTTCTCTATAAGGTTACAAGTAATTACAGAATTACATGTTCCTTTGGACAACATATCTGCCTGAGGCTAGCCTTTGATTGATGCCTATCTGTTAAAGTAAAACATTAACAATAATAAAAACAAAATGAAATGCAGCAAAAAACAAAAAAGAAAATTTCCAAGATCATTAAAACCTTTTGCATTAAATAAATTTATTTGTTAAAATGATTTAACTACAAATACAGTGGTTGAATTTGTGTTGAGCTATCACTACAACCATGTTTTAATTGAAATGTAAAGGTTTAACAACTGACGTTACAAAGCAGCAAACTATTGTTCAATTCTAAATGGTCAGCTGTAGTAGAGCTGAAAATCTAACTGAACTATAATCTCTGGGAAACCCAATCAATTTTTAAATTATTTTCTTTCCAAAACCTCTGTGAATACCTACTCCAAGTCTATGTAAGGAGTTTGGGATACAAACAATAGACATAAAAAGATCCTTGGCAAGTGAAGGCATGACATTTATAAAATCAGGCATAACAAAATGTAATCCAGACTTTGACAATGATCAGTGAAAGCGCTTTGACAGAGATTTAAATTCAGGTGCTCAGAGAGACTAACCAGGAAAAAAAAGATACAGGCACACAGGTTGCACAAGAGTAGAAGGAACTCTCCTTTAATGATTTTGTCTAAAAGAAATTCCTTTATATCTCATGTGTTCAGAGGTAGATCCTGGTCAAAAGAAGAAAGGTCACTGAGGACATGACCTGGAAGAGGATAATCTCATCTCTGGCACCTCATTTTTTTTCTCCCTGCTTCCTAGATTCCTCATCCTTTAAATTGCAATTATTGGGCATTCTGTCTCAGTGACAGAAAAGCTGATTAACGCAGAAAATTGATACCTCGAGTATGGGCACAGCCATAACTATATATTCTGTAACTGGATTGCAAGATGAGTCTGGGAATGTTTGAAGATGATGGGTAGAAAAACCCCTACGCATTGTAAGTAGAACTTAATGTGGGATATTTCTCAGAACTCAAAAGACCAGAGAAATGATAGGAATGGGTACAGCAAGGGCCAGGCTCAGGAGTTCTCAATTGGAAATGAGGATGCCACAAGCATTTGGATTAGAGGTCATATGTGTTATACTTCAGAAAATGATTTATCTGCATTTTTTCTCATAATTTTATTGATAAACAAATAGCAATTAGACAGCTTCAAAACAAATCGCTAGGACAGTTTCAATAA
>NDGN011501598.1:6529-22338 GCA_002564285.1 Tympanoctomys barrerae
TTGAACTCAGGCCCTTGTGCTTGCCAGGCAAGTACTTATTCTACTGAGCCATCTCCCTGGCCTCTTAACATTTTATGTCTTTTTTTTTTTTTTTTCTATTTTAAGGAAGAGTCTACAGGGTATTCAGGGTCTCACTACTAGATCAGACTTATAGTGATCTGCCTGTTTGCAGCTTCCCAAGAGCTAGGATTACAGGCATGCGCCACCACACCCAGTCTCAATTGCCATCTCAGTATGTCCCCAGGGGTGGGGCCAGCAGGCGGGGCCAGGGTTCTAACCTCTGGCCCCATCTGCTGAGCTATTTGGCTGGCCCTTCATTTGAGTATTTGGTACAGGGTCTCACTAGGCATATAGGCCTTGTGGTGATCCTCCTGTTTGCAGCCTCCCCAGCACTGGGATTACAGGCATGAGCCACCATGCCCAGACTCTTGCCAGCTCAGCACACCCCAGAGGTGGGGTCAGCACAGCATGCAGAACTTCAGTGCATTGCTACAATGCCCTCCTGACCAATTCCTTGCTCTTGGCGTTTCCCTTGGTACTTTTAAAACTAAAGCACTTCAGGTCACTTCTCTGCTCAAGACTCTACAGAGTGGCTTTCATCCCACACAGTGTGAAATCTGAAGTTCTGATAGCCTGCCAGGCCATCCGTGATTAAGTTGCCTGATTCCTCACTGACTTCCTCTCTCATTATTCTCTTGCTCCCTTTTTTTCTTCTGCCCATTTTAGTTTCCTAGCCCTGCCAGGCATTTGCTCAAGGACTTTTGGTTTTGCTGTTCTCTTTCTTGGAGCACCTCCCTCTCATGTTTTACTTCCTCACCTCCTTCAAGATTTCCTTCACACCTCACCTCTGCTAGTCCTTCCAGCCACCCTGGAGAGAATCTCAGCACCCCAGCCTCATCCCTCATCCTTCTTCTCCATAGTGCATATCATGTACTGGATGTCTACATGACTAATTTGTACTCTCTCCCTTTAAAGTATAAGTTCTGTGAAGATATAGCTCACAGCCGAGTGTGTGCGCATGCACGCACGCGTGCGCACGCACACACACACACTGAATTCAGGGAACTTGACAATCGTCAACCCTTATATATTTGTTGACAAAGCATTTCTTGAGTGCTTTTCCCTGCATGGGGGTATTATAAATACATACACCCTCTGCCTATGGAGCTTACACTCCAAGGAATAATATAAGAGTGTTTTTTTTTGTGTTTTGTTTTGGTTTTTTTGGCTTTTCTCCTCGAATGCCTTCAGGGCACTTTTCCCTGCTGGAGGGTTGTGGGGATGGAACTGCAGCAACCTGAGGCTGACAGCTTTGTGAAAGCAGCCACTTAAACGACTGAGCTAGGGCCAGGCCCCCAATAAGATAGATAGTAGATAAATCTGCAGTAGAAATCCAGAGGATAGCCATTGCTATGAAGAAAAATAAAACCAGATAGCAGGGGAATGGCAAGGTGCTGTTCCTGCCATCAGCAACTCCTGTGAGAGAGGGTTTTAATTGTGAAACTCAAATACAGTGGGGGAACCAGTAGATGGCCTAGGAGAAGAGTGGCAAGCATAGAACCTGATCTCCAGAGTGGAAATGAGCTTTATCTGCTTGAGAGACCACGGAGAACTGGAAGTAGCTAAAGCAGAGTCTGTGAGGGGAGCGTGGTAAGCATGAAGGCCAGATATGTCATTGAGCCAGGTCCTTTTGGGTCTCATAGCCAGGTAAGGACTTGTGCTTTTACGTGAAGAAGCTTAGTTTCAGTGCTGCTTTAAGAAATTGCCAGAATAGTGTGGCTTAAAACATCCCTAATGTATTATCTTCCCATTCTTGAGGCTGGAAGTTAAAAAAATGGGTCTGATGAAGCTGAAATCAAGGTTGCAGAATTGTGTTCCTTCTGATGGAGGCCCTAGAGGAAGGCTTGTTCCTCACCTTTCCGAGCCTCAAGAGCCACCGACAGTCCCTGGCTCATGGCCACATCCCTCCAGCCTGTGCCTGTCACTCCTTCGGTCTGCCAGGAGTTTTTGGATTCTGTTGGGCCATCTGAAGAATCCATGATGATCTTTCCCTCACAAGATCCTTGACTTGGTCACAGGCCCCAAGTTCTTCTGCTAAGTGAGATAGCAGTTAACAGGCTTCAGGGTTCAGAGTATAGGCATCTTTGGACCGTATCCACTGACCACAGGAAGCCACTGGAGGATTTTGAGCAAAGATATGATAGGGTGTGATTTACATTCATAGTTGTTAGCTCAGGCCTCTCTGAACCAGTCCAGGGTGAGGGTTGAGTGCCGATAGAGAGGCAGGGGGAGTCAGTTACAGTGGTCCACCCAAGGGGGAGGCACGGTCACCTGGAGGTAGTGGGTTGAAAGAGTGTTCCAGTTGGAGGATGTATTTTTGAAAGTAGAGATAACAGGACTCATGATTGGTTGTATATAGGGGAAGAAAGGAATCATGGGTGGTTGTGGGGCTAGGGCATGAGCAGCAGAATGAGAAACATCTCCTGAGTGAGGTGGGAGGCTGTGTGGCAGGTTACAGGAGCCCTGCTTTGATTAAAGTCCATTTGAGATGCTTGGTTGAGCTCTGAAAGGAAAGGTAGAGCATGTAGGGTTGGAAGTTTTAAATAGGGAGTTTTAGGAAACAGTGGAGCCACTGATGTGGAGGCAGGTACCAGGCTCTGAGGTGAGATTGGAAAGTGAGGGTAGAGAAAGTCAAGGACTAAGCCCCCAGGCTTCTCAAAGTGTTGCAGCTTTTGATTCAAGAAACCCCTTTCCCTAGCAAATCTTATTTCAAAGCCAAGTAGGTAAAATATGAGGAGCTAATTGCCCTGGTTGAAGTAGGGCCTAGGATTGGGAAGGACTGGTCTGCAGCCTCCTCTCCCTGAACTTCGCCTCCCTGATTACTCTGCTTCCTCCTTTGGCCTGTGAGGGAACTGGGAGGCTCAGCTGGCCAACCTTTTGTGCCAGTGCCAGTCCCAGACTTGCTCTTCATCTGTTTTTCTAACAATATTTGGTAGTGTAGTTACTGTGTCCTCATTATGTGTGTGAGAAAGTCAGGAAGCCAGGGGATATGTAACAACTTCACAGCAAGTCCCTAGAAAAAGGCTTTCATTTTAAGCTGAGTTTGGTGCCACCTACCTACATCCTAGCACTCTGGGAGGCCAAGGCAGGGGAATCACAAGTACAAGCTCAGCTGCTGCAACTTAGTGAAACTGTGTCTCAAAATATAAAAATTTTAAGTAAATCTGAGAATTGTTGCTCAATGCAAAGGCCCTGGGCTTGGTCCTCAGTGCTGCAAAAACCAGTTTTGTTCTTTTCTGAATCCATGTTTCACATTTGTTTGTAGTCCCAAATCCATAGTTTTACCAGGTGGTGTAAACTCACAGGGATGTATATGTTGGCCAGGGTAGAATGCGCTCTTTCTCCATCATGGTGGTCTGATGAAGAGATGGGTTCTCTTGCGTGATGGGAAGTCTGTCCCTGTCCTTTGCACTCACCTTCTATGTGAAGGGCTGTGTTTGCACATTTGAAAGGATGGGTCAGACCTCTTACCCAGTGTATGACAGATTGCCTGAGGTTTTAATGTTCCCAAGAGGACATTTCCCTGATAGGATTCTTAGAATTTGATTTTGTAGGAATGCCATGTTTAATGCTAGTTCTCACAAGCCCGTGTATATTTGCAGGAAAAATGTATGCATGCCAGTACTGTGATGCAGTGTTTGCCCAGTCCATCGAGCTGTCCCGCCACGTCAGGACTCATACTGGAGACAAGCCATATGTCTGCAGGGACTGTGGCAAGGGCTTCCGGCAAGCTAATGGCCTCTCCATCCACCTGCACACCTTTCACAGTATGTACTGAGTTCGTGGGGGTCAGGCACTCAGGGCCAGGCTTGGCACTGAGAAAGGGTGAGCAATCATACAGAGACATCACTCCACCACAGCCGGGCCCCATTCAGTGTCCTCCCTTCCCTCCCTTAGTCTCCTACAAAGCCCACAGTCTCCTTCCCATTTCAAAAGAATCCCATTTTATTATTCCACTGTATGATGCTGATTGCTGTGTGTCTAGGCCATTTCCTGTCCTCCTCTTTAGCCCACCTGGCACCATGTGGCCTGAACAGACACAAATTATATTTGAAGGAGACGCCTCTGAGACTGACAGGCTCCCAGGGCACTGGAGTGTTTCCGTTAATCCACAGAGCTGCTGTTTTCTCCTCAACCTTCCTCCACTCTCATTATCTATTCATACCTACCTTTTCCTGTAAGAGCAAGCCTAACTTTGTTCTAGCTCATTCTTCCATCATAGGTAGTGCTGGGCATGTTCCTTCAAAGCTTCCTGTCTAACCTTCTCTTGCAAGTGTATTACACAGTAGTACCTCAGGTCATGCACTTAATTCATCCCATGATTTTAAGGAAAATGGCCATGTTTGAGTTTGTGCAAAAAAGATGGTCACAGTTGTGTCCATTACCTGTTGAGAATTTGCAAGCCAAATAGTTCACAAACAAGCACTATATTTCCCTCAGCTCAATCTGTCCCTGTCTTTCTCCCTTCTAAAACTGATACAGGCATATACGTTTATTCAAAACACATCCACACATGTGCAAAGGAAAAATGAATCCTGGGGCTCTTATCGTATGGTATGGCTGGTCTCCCGGGCTTTCCGCAGTCTCCCTTGTTGCGGCTAGCATGTTCTCAGCGTGTAGAGGAGCAGGCAAATTGAAAGCTTGGACTTTGAAATCACACAGCCTTGGACATGAATCTTGACCCTTCCACTTACTTTTTGGAGACATTAAACAAATTTCTTTGCTTTCCTAAGCCTCTTAGGCCCCTTCCAGACAAGAGCAAATAACACAATGCCACTGCCTTGGATTGTTGTAAGAATTAAATAAGCATGTAAGCATGAAGTTCCATGCCTGACATACAGAAGTGTTCAGTAAATGCCAGATATTATTATTAGTGATAAGAGCACCCCTGTCGGGTACCACCTGTCACTCTCAGAGCTTGTCTAATTTGCAAGCCAGGCACCTTGCATATCCTTCTTCCCCTCCCCATTCCCCACTTGTTTTCTCACATACCAGCTTCTAGCTTTGGTAAGTGTGTCTCACAACATGTGCTTTGTGTAAACACGTCTATGTCTGTTGTCATCCAGCCAACCGTGATTTTGCCAGAAAGCCTGTGTGCCCAGCGTGAGTGGATCCTGGGTCATGCAGGAAGAGTACAAGATGTGGCCCCTTCTTTCCAAGGAGTTACCAAGACTCCAAAAATTCCGGTTACAGTAGTCTTGCAGATGGGTGGGATTTGGCTTGGGTCCAGCTCCACAGTTTTAATTTCCTCCTAATTCCTTAAGATGACATTGTGCTTTAGTCTTCTTTTCCTAGTAGCATCACGTGAGAATCAGGAGGTAGGAGGAAGATGCTAATTTTCAGAATGAAAAGGACCCAAGATACTTTGCCATGCCCCAGAGCTCTGTATATCATCAGCCAGCTCCTTTCTCCTTGATACTATATATACCCTTGCCCATTCCTCGCGTTTCTTTTCTTTTCTAATTTATTTTATTTTGATACAGGGTCTTGCTACACAGTTTGGACTCAGAGTGATCCTCCTGTCTCAGCCACCCTAGTGCTGGGATTATAGGCATGCATGCCACCACGCCCGGTTCTGGGCTGGTTCCATCTCTGCACGGCATGCCATACCAGGGATCAAACTTGGGACCCTGTGCTTGCTAGGCAGGCACTTAGGCCACCGAGCTATCTCCTCAAGCCATTCCTTGCATTTCTGAGGGCCACATCATTGCTCATGGGAATATAAGTCAAAGCATTTTAAAAGAAAGTGTGAAACTGAGATTTCAAGAGCTACTGCCCACACTATCCACAGGGAAACTAGTTAATGATTCCAAATGTTGCTGCATGTCAGAATTCCTACATTAATTTGAGTTAGTACACAAGTAAGATTGACATGTAGGTTGGACCTTTTTTCTGGGCAATGTATTTTATTAAAATGTTTTCTTTCTGTTGCTTTTATTTATTTATTTATTTTTTGGTGGAACTGGGGATTGAGCTCAGGCCCTTGCGCTTGCCAGGGAAGCGCTTATTCCACTAAGCCATCTCTGTAGCCCCTTCTGTTGCTTTTAAAAAGACAGAAGATTTCTGTCACCCATGTGACAAGTATATTCTCCATCGGTGCTACTTATGTTTGAGATCACACTGAGAAGTTAGCATGTCCAGTTGAGCTAGTGATTCAGAGTGTAGGCTTGTGAATGAGGGACATTTCCGAGTTACACACTTGGGTAAGGCACTAGCTTAACTGTCTACAGGCTGTTTTTTCCCAGCCTATAAAATAAGAATGGAACCTACTCGGGGGTGTTGGAAAGAGTATGGGAGTTACAGTACACTTAGAACATGCCTTCATAAGGCACTTATTAAATGTCATCCGTGATAGTTTCTCATGACAAAACATAGTGATGGTAAGGTTTGCTGGAAATCTCTACAGAGAACTACGAAACTTAGTGTGTCACTGCAAATGGGAAGGGCAAGGATACTACTCCTTGGAAAGTGGCAAAGTAGAATTTGACACTTAGGTTAGAAAGTGAGATGAACTCTTTGCTGCTGCATGCTGGTTAACCCAGAAAGCTCGTCATGGCCCACCTAGGGTGAAGGCAGGGGCGATAGGCGTTGTTGCACTGACTTGGTCTCTGGAGTCTGTGATCCTCCACTAATTGCTGCCTGTGGTGTCTTTTCCCCTCTCTTCCTCTTCCTCTTCCTTTGCTGCTGTCCTTCTTGGAACCAGACATAGAAGATCCTTATGATTGCAAGAAATGCAGGATGAGTTTCCCCACTCTGCAGGATCACCGGAAGCACATCCATGAGGTGCATTCCAAGGAATACCATCCTTGCCCCACGTGCGGGAAGATCTTCAGTGCTCCTTCCATGCTGGAACGACACATGGTGACCCATGTCGGAGGGAAGCCCTTCAGCTGCGGAATCTGCAACAAGGCCTACCAGGTGACCAACTTCCCGTGCTGCTGGGAGCTTCCCCCAGTGCCTGCCCTGTTCTCCACTTGCCTCCCTGATGTTCACGTTTGTAACTTGCAGCTTGTCCCTTCTTGTCCTCAAGAGGTGACAGTTTGTTTCTCCTGATGGACAGGCTGGGAGTGCAGCATAGTAGTATGCATGCTTATCATGGGTGAGGCCCTGAGTTTGATCCCCAGTACTTCAAAAACCAAAAGATAATTTGTCATTCATACTCTTTGAGATCTGGCCAGTGATATAATGGGGTCTGTAACTGAAGCAGAGAGTTCTTACACCTCTCTCTTAGCCATGAGCTTTTCCCCTCCTTTCGTCTTTTTGAGATAGTTTCAGGCTGGCCTTGAACTCATTTTGTAGCCCAAGCTGGTCTTGAACTCACAGTGACCCTCGTACCTTAGTCTCCCAAGTGCTGGGATTACAAGCACTTGCCACTGTTCCCAGAGACATGAGCTTTGTCCTGAGCTGAATGCTGCCTTTCCCCTTAGACGCTGTTGCTCTGCAGTACCTGTTTCCAGAGACACGAGAGTGATGATGGGTAGTGAATCAGCATCCAGAATTACTTTTTTTTTTTTTTAACTTCCAGGGAAGAGCTCTGTGTTTTTACCTTGGAACTTGAAATGTAATTAAAATGAAATTTCATGTAGGACCAAAAAAAAAAAAAAAAAAGATTTTTTTTTTTTTTTTTTTTGGTTGCTGTTGTTGTGTTGGCCTCAGGATGCCTTCAGCGCAGGTCTGGTTTGGCTTGAGGATCTGAGGATCAAACCACAGCATCCTGAACCTCACTGCTTTGTTTAAGCAGGCACTTAAACCACTGAGCTAATGGGCAGGCCCCCCGTATAGGACTAAAATAAAAGGAAAACTCATTTGTCAGAAGCTTTCCCAGAAAGAAATGTCCTTGCTGACACCTCTAAGGTGGAGGTATGGCTAGAAGAAGAGCAACTGATTTAGAAATGGAGAGCAACATGTGCCAAGCCTCATGCATTGTCACATTGGTGTGACACAGCTGAGTTAGACCTGGGCTTGACCTCTAGGAGACCAAGAATTGTATTCAGTATTCTTAGTGTTATTCTGGAACCTGGGGCAGAGAGGGCTGCTTGCTCCTGGAGCCCATGAGTTCTTCCTCCAGCAGGTTGCTGTGCTACACCCCTGGGCTTTTGGGAAGCAGCAAGGCATATCACAGTCTGAAAAATAGATGTTCCAGGCAGGGGGCCAGGCTTAATCCTACTCCTCCTGTTTACCAACTGTGTGACCTTGGCCAAGTCACTTAATCGCTCTGTGCCCCAGCTTCTGCCTCACTGGGAGGGTGCTAACATCCCCATCAGCTTGTTGTGAGCAGTGAGGGGCATGGAGGACTTAGCTCAGCCCCTGAGTGGCCTCTTCATAGGTTCCCAGTTGCCTTGTTCCCGCAGACACTGGGCTCTCCTCAGCTGTGCACCCAGTGTGATGGGTAAGGGTCTGACTCTAGATCCATGAGCTTGTCTCGGAACACCTTTCTCTCTCATGAGGACCTCTAGGACCTAATATTTGTTAAATTCCTTATAGCAGTTGTCTGGTTTGTGGTACCACAATCGGACCCACCATCCCGATGTATTTGCTGCTCAGAACCATCGATCATCCAAGTTCTCATCACTCCAGTGCAGCTCCTGTGATAAAACCTTTTCCAACACCATTGAGCACAAGAAGCATATCAAAGCAGAGCACGCAGGTGAGTTTGGGGGACCGCAGCCCCAGTGTGAGCTGGCGTGTGGGAGGGGCTTGATGCATGAGCATCCTGGCTTCTACCTGGAAATGCTGACTTCAGGTGTGCTGTGCTGAGCCGACTCCACCCTTCTTTCTCAGCACCCCTGAAGGATGCCACCACCCTCCATCGGTAGCAGTAGCTTAGGTGGCAGCAATTCTCCTGGAATCCTAGAGCAGTGTGATCCTGCCAGCCCGCAAGCAAGACCTAGTCACAGTGTGTGGGAAGGGTATCAGCTTTGGTGACAGGCTTCCCTGGGAGGGAATCCCGACTCCAGCACTTACCAGCTGCATGACCTTGGCAAATGACTTCTCTTTTTCTGAGCCTGTTTCCTTCTCAGAATGGGAGTTATTAATACCTGCCTTGCAGATAAATTTGGGCATAATCGCAACAGCTGTCAGTTACTGAGCATTTCCTGTGTATAGGGCACCAGCCAAGAACTCTATGTGTATTTCTTCATTTAAATTCTCAAACCCTCTTTGCATCCAGACAGCCTGGTCCAAATCAGTGTTCTTTACCACTGAGTTGCACACACTTCCTTCAGGGTTAAGGCTGCTCGCATGTGGTAAGAGATGATATGGGCGGTGCCAGTCCTCGCCCCACACACCTCTGGTCGGAGGGGAGCCACCCTTTCCCCTCACTTCTTTCCTCTGCACCTCACAGATGTGAAGTTCCACGAATGCGAGCAGTGTAAGGAGCTCTTTCCCACGCCAGCTGTGCTGCAGATTCACATCAAGTGCCAGCACTCAGGTCAGTGTGCATGCCCTGGGCCAGAATGCCCAGGCAAGAGCCACCTGCCTCAGTGTCCTTACCTGCAGAGCAGGAGCAGCTGTAGTACCTCTCTTACAGGGTAACTGGGAAATGCCTCGCCCCAGTAATGAGCCCTTAGGTGTTAGGCCATGATTGTTACTGTTGCTGCTATATTTCACCAAGTATAAAATGCCAGTTATAACGTGCACCTTTTTGTTTCTTTGTTTTAAGGCAGTCTTGCTGAGTCTCTTAAGTTACCAGGCTTAGCTTTAATGTGAATTCCACCTGCCTTAGACTCCTATTCCCCATGTAAAATGCACCTCTTTTTGTACCAGGAATCGAACTCAGGACCTTACTCTTTGCCAGGCAGGCACTTATGCCTCTGAGCTATATTCCCAGCTAAGATGTGCCTTGGGGGTGGGGGGCAGAACCGGGGATTGAACTCAGGCCCTTGCGCTTGCCAGGGAAGCGCTTATTCCACTGAGCCATCTCCCCGGCCCCAGATGTGCCATTTTTAATGAGCCATTAAAAAATAAAAAGTGCTACTGGGTTAAACTTTTTTTTATCATTTAGGATTTGTAGTTTAGTTAGCCTCAATACTATTTTAGTCTTAAGCTGACTTAGATTTGAGGCCACGCATTCAGAAATGCACAGGTGAAAATGAAAACAAAGGAAATGAACTGATTGAGGGGGCGACTCCAGTTTCTCAGAGTAACTTTGGATTCCACTTGTGGGTATGTGTGTCTCTCCACCCAGTGTTTACCCTGTCACCAGAGCACTGGTGGTATCAGAGCCCAGAGCTGAAGGCTATTGCTTTGGTCTCTGAACGTTAGGTAAACTAGACTGTTTGATTCCTGGTTTAGGAATGTACCTAACTCTTGATAGGTTACCTCCTCTCTCCTAGAACATTTTGATCCTGTGAATTACAAGTGCACCATCCTGTGTTGGGGGCTCTATTCTGGCCTGTGGACATGCATCCTGTAAGTCTGGATGTCTGTGCACACACAGGTGTTACAGCCACACCTGACTGCCTCCAGCCATAGCAGACAGAGATACCATTGGTCCCATCCGGGGATCTGAAAGTGAGCTTAGAATAATAAAGGACAGTGTCATCAGTGTTACTGGCTGCTACTGAGTGGATAACAGGCTTCATCCCAGGCAAATTTAGCTTAGGTCTAATGCTAATGAAACTAGACTTTGAGAGCCCCTCCACATGAAAGGGACTCTTCATGGCTCTGCATCTAGTTCTGTTTGTCATTTGGTCTATGTTTGTCCTTTTGTAAGGAAGGCCCCTCCAAATGGTACTAGTTTCAGGTCCCCCAGAATCTTGCTGTGCCTCTCAAGCTTCCTGCTACTGTCTCTCCCAGTCGTTCCACCCCCAGTCTGTCTCTTCTGCCTCCCCTCCTCCAGGGTCCCAGCCATTCAGGTGCTTGTACTGTGCAGCTACTTTCCGCTTCCCTGGAGCACTGCAGCACCACGTCACCACGGAGCACTTCAAGCAGTCGGAGAGCACATTCCCCTGTGAGCTCTGTGGGGAGCTCTTCACCTCCCAGCCTCAGCTGGATGGCCACCTGGAATCTGAGCATCCAAAGGTGGTGGGCACTGAAACCCAGGCGGCCACTTCTCCGATGGTGCAGGTGAGTCTGGGGCCCCTGGGAACACAGATTGCAACTGTGGGATTCCTAGGGGATTTATAGAGGGGCCTCGGTCCCGACACTCATTCTTATTTCCTAGGGCTCTTTCAGGGTCTGTGAGTAATGTATTAATGATCTTAAGTGTTTCTGGACCTCTTACCAAACAGAACAGAAAATTCTAGTCTCCTGGCAGCCCTTAAGATAGAAAATTTACAAAAGTAGAAAGCTCTTTGTTTCTCCACCCCATTCAAACACTTTCCACCTTCCAAGAGATTCCTTGGGATATGGAAGATGTGCAGGCAACCTTCGGGGGTGGCCATGCTCTTTCTTAGACGGGGACCACTGCAGGTGAAGCCCATTTGTGCATGTCTGGACTTCTCTCCTTATCTGCTGAGAAGCCCACCTTTTGTCAGTGTTTTGAGCCTAAGCCTGAACCAGCCTCTGTGTTTCCGTGGTCTTCTCCTCCCCTCCTGATCTGTGGAGAGGGTAGCAGAAAAGATGAAACTGAACTCAGCCAGTTGGCAGTGACCTGTGGATGGGTTGGAGAGGAACTGTGAAGTGGTGAAGGCTTTAGTCTGTTGGACATCCCACTGCCCAGTCACATAGGTCAGTCGTGTGTAAACTAAATTCTTAGGGCCTGTGGGGGACAGAGGGCAGGTCAGGTGGGCAGGACTCCAGGTGCACTCCTATTGCCATTACCAGAGCCTCTCTGCTTTCATCTTTTTTGTGATAGAGTTCTTGATAAAATGTCCTGCATGGGGGGCTCCAACCCTAAGGTAAAGAAAACTTATTTGAAGACTAAGATGCTAGATAGCTGTTGATTAATTATCTCAGTTGCTGTGCTCCCTCTGTAGCACAGAGAAGTAGCTGAGCTTGGCTTCCACTCTTGTGTGCTTGCTCTCCTCTCTTGGCTGGTTCTTAAGAGCAGGTGGCTGTGCCCTCTGGGAGCTCACTGTTGTAAAAATATCCAGGGCCTCATGCTGCACTAGGGTCCACCGGTCAGAGCACCAACTTGGAGGTTCAGGAAGGAACAGGGTGTGCTTAACCACGGACGAGTTCTCCTGGAGCCCTAAAGGCTGCTTTCCACAGATCGCACAGGTCTGGGAGGGGCATTGTGATCTGAGGAGAGGGGGTGTCCACCCTACTGGCTGGCTGAGCTGAACGAATGAGATACAGAAGCCACAGCTCCTCCCTGTCTTCCTCTGAGATTTGGAAGGTGTGTTCCCCAAGAAGGCTCTCATCTGCACAGGTGCCCAGGGGTGCCACCACGGCAGGCCTGACTTCCGGTTAATCACCACCCCATTGCCATGTTTCAGGCACGAGACTACCCACCTACATGGCGTTGCTCTAGCATAGCACTTTCCCTCTGCAGTGTCAGCCTCAAGACAGGAAAAGCCAATGTGAGAAACTGAGCCAGTGCTCTCTGGTGTGTAATCATATAGTCCAGGCACCCTGAGATGGCATACTGAGCGAAATTATAGCAATTTAGTACAGAGTTAAATTGTTTGCCTGCCTTCTCTTTTGCATCACTGGTGTATTAGACTTGCCTCTTCCCATTAGGCACAAGTAATTGCTCTCCTCAGGTGAAAATATAAATATCATCATTACAGCATGAAATGGAAGCCACATACGTTCTGGGGAGCTCACCGTGGACACTGCCCAGAGCAGCCTCCTGCTCTTTCCTTTTCAGGTGATCCAGACTTCAGAGCCGGCAGCCCCGGAGCAGGTGATCACCCTGGAGGAGACCCAGCTGACTGGGTCACAGGTGTTTGTGACTTTGCCAGACTCTCAGGCCTCCCAGACCAGCTCTGAGCTCGTGGCAGTGACTGTGGAGGATCTGCTGGATGGCACTGTGACCCTGATCTGTGGTGAGGCCAAGTGAGGCCCAGCTGCTCACCAGCAGAGGGACCCTGTGTCCGCTTCAGCACCGAAGCTCAGAAACCTGTCCTTTGTCCTTTCCTGCTGACCCGAGTATTGAGCCTCTTAGCCTAGCACCAACCCAGACGACCTCACTCGCAGGACAGACAGAAACTCCACTGCCCTCACACCCAGTGTCTGCGTCATGGATGCCGACTCTGCGTCCTCCATGGCCTGCAGCCTCCTCACAGGCTGTTGTTCAGACCTCTGTGCCACTGCCTCAGAAATAATCTGAAAGAGCAGTGGGATGGGAGCTGAGCTCAGGAGGTGTGACACACTGGCAGCTCTCAGAGGACAGAAAGGCAGTTAGGTGGGGGACTGAGACCTGCCTGTGCCTCTGGCCATTTAAAAATAAGAAAAGCACAGCAGACCCACCTGGCCAGAAGCACACTTGCCCTCCCTTCCTTGTGCCAGCCTCCCCTCTGCTCAGCGCCATCTCCTTCCTGTGCCTGTGCTCACACCAGCCACTAGGGTGGCTGCAGGACAGGTGGCCGTGTTAATGATGCCCTCATTTCCATGCCGGGTCCCACCAGGTCTGCAGTAGTAGCCTTCCTGAAACAGCCTTTGGCATGTTTCTCCTGGGAGTGTTTCCAGTGAGGCCATCCAGCTGAGGACAGGCTGCCTATGGGATGTTCGTCATGGCCTTCCCTGAAGGCTGCTTCTCACAGCTCTTCCTTATTCTCATCCCTTTTCTCTAATCAAAGGCTAATACTTCCACCTGCCCTGAAGGCCTGGCTCGCTGGCTCCCTCTGGAGTCAGTGATGTTGCTAATGAACCTGCAGCCTGCAGGTCGCTCTTGCCTGCACATGGAGGAGTAGCAGGCTGCCGCTGGCTCTGCTCCTCTGCCAGGATGCTTGCCTTGTGCGTGCCCAGCTCTCAGAGCTCTCCCAGCCTGCATACTTACTGCAGGTCAGTGATCCTTCTGAGTCTGAATTTCACAAAGCCTTTTATCTTTAGTTCCTAAAATATAATCTGGTAATTAATGGTTTGTGGAATCCATTATGAAGTGCAATTAGATGGATGTTGGTCCCTGCCGGTTAGAGAGAATGACTAGCATTTATCTTCTTTTCCTTGATGCCCAAAGGTTGGAGTGGGTTAGTGCAGTGTTTATACAGCAGGAAGGACCCCCTGCCACTTAGTGTGGCTTGACCCCTTGCAGAGGGGCGTCCAGTTGAATCAGCCACCCTCTGGCCACCCACTGGAGACATAGGCCCTGCCCCCTTCTCCAGTCAGGTGTGCCTGTGTGGCTGTGTACAGAGGCACCTAGGGTTCACTTTGGTCATAGGTAAGCTTTTTTTTTTGCACCAGGCACACAGGCAGGTAGGGTGCAGCTAATAGGGTTGAGATGGAGCCTTAGCTCTGACTGATATTTTCAGGGGCTGGCTGTCGTCTTCGTTGGCATTGGCTTTATGTAGGCTATCCTTGAAACCGAGTTCCAGCCCCAGCCAGCTCGCCCCAGCTTGCCCTGGCCAGCTGCTCCCACTTCCATTTGAGCTTGTTAGTTCTGGGAGTTTCCCATCCCAAAGGGTAGGGGAAGTCTTTAAAGGAGAAGCGGCCTCAGAAACCAAATACCGACCAGAAGATGGTGCTCAAGCCTTAGGACTTCACCTCCCTGGGCAGCCCTCGCTGTTTCTACCAAGGCATTCCCCATCCTTAGGTTTTCCAGTCCGCCCGGGCTGGTGGACCAGGAAGGTCTTGATCTGCAGATGGCAGAATGGCACAAACTCTTCTCGTGGCACCAGAAGGACTCCTAGGAAAGATAGAGGACACAGGCTTCCAGGCCTCGGTGCCAGGCCCCGCAGGTCAGAGTGCAGTGCTTCACAAGCCATAGCGTGGTGAGAATTACACTGAGCAGCACCAAAACTTCTGCCTGTCAAAAAGCAAGATGGTAGCACATGAAGTGCTGAGGGTTTGTAGTGGCAAGTAAGCTGGGTTTTTTAAAATCTCCTGAATAAAAAGTGAAGTAAGTTTTAAACCCAAGTGTCAGATTCTTTGTAGCACTGAGAAACCTTTTCTCAGGTTTCAGTGGGGACCCAGATGGTGGCCAGCTACTGTTTTATCAGGACCACTGGTTTCCTTGCTCACCATGCTAAGAGCAACAGATAGGATCAGCCGCCAGACCCCCTAATGCCCTCATCCCCCACCCTGGGCAGGAGGCACAGGGCAGCACAGCCCAGCACCCCTGGCCCTGGGCTGAGTGGGCCTCTTCACTGGCTGACTGATTTCATGGTGCTGCTCTCTGGAGAAGATGTAGGTTTTGTTGAAAAAGACTTTTTTAAGCTTTCCTCCTCCTGCGCAAGAGACTTCTAAACTGCTGCCACGGGGGACTTTTCTTGTGGTCTCTTTTGTCCACACCACTTGCTTTCACCATGGCACCAATGTTCCCTTTCTTCATTCAGTGCTACTTGTGTAGGTTGGAGGAGTCTCCAGGCTTCTTGGAATGCGTGGATTTGTTCAGGAGACCCCCAGGCTTCCTCTGCTCCCAAAGCTCAGGATCAAGCTGATGAGGTGCAGCTTGACCATGGGAACAGTGGAGTCAGGGAACAAGATTTACCCATCACAGGTCAGCGATGCCACAGATGGACGGTGGAAGAGCGGGACTTAGCATAGGCTGATGAGGCTCGGACCTTGCAAATGCATGAGCAGAACCTGGGCCAGCTCTTCCTGTGAGTGGCCTTAGGTGACCTGTGAAAATGGTTCGCTATTCTCTTGACCCAGAAAACCCCACAAAATCATGCAAATCAAGAGGCTCAAATCTTCACGTTCAC
>NDGN011501607.1:0-14911 GCA_002564285.1 Tympanoctomys barrerae
CTGTGCCTTAGCTAAGCTTGTTCTAAGTAGGTGCTTTAGACCACTGAGCCATCTCACCAGCCCTAAGATGTTATGTTGAAGCTCCTGCGTCTTAACACAATTGAGATCAGGTCCAGGTTAATTATTGGTTTGCAACCTTGTGATTATAAGATGTGTGAAAGCACTGAGGGTCTGTATCAACTCGATGCCTGGAGAAGCCACACCACAGTTGAATAAATACAAACTGTCCAAGGCATTGCCCAACATCTTCAAAGGTAGGGAACTAAGCATCTCCAGTAATATGTGCACACTCAGATTAATATATAGAAGGATGTTCACCCATTCAGTGTAAAGGGTTTTGCATGGATAGGGAAGTGCCTTTCAGGATGACATTCTGAAAGTCATAACTGTCAGTATTTAATTTATACAAATCACCCTGAAGATGCATTTGCGGATTTAAAGCAGACTTTCAGCCAATCAAAAAACACTTTTCTAGGTTCATTGTTTCTAAACCTGAAAACTAAAGAGTCAGTATAGTCAATGGAGGTATAAATGATGGTTGCATTAAAAAAAATACCACTGAAAGTGAATTAAATGTAGAACAAACATAGATGCCTAATTCTATGAAACCATAATATTTTGTGATCAGAGACATAAAACTTCAGAAATATGCGTGTCTGGGGGTATTCAAGGAGACGCTGGAGAGAAAACCCTCTAGGCTTTCCTTCACACTGCGGGGATTTGTTCTCTACACCAGTGTGTGCTACGCGCCCCCTGCTGGTAGAGAGCGCCCTCGCAGGGAGGTTTTTGTCTGGCCTCACGTTGAGCTTCCCTGACTGTGTCTTGCACAGTAATACACGGCCGTGTCCTCTGTGGTCACAGCGCTCAGCTGTAGGAAGAACTCATTCTTGGATGCGTCTCTGGTGATGGAAACGCGGCTCTTGAAGGTAGGGCTGTAATTAGTGTTTCCATTCCAACATATCCGCCCCATCCACATCAGTCCCTTCCCTGAGCGCTGACGGATCCAGTCCCAGCAGTAACCACTGGTGGCGATGGAGAATCCAGAGACCGAGCAGGTGAGGGACAGCGTCTGTGAGGGCTTCACCAGGCCAGGGCCAGACTCCCGCAGCTGCACCTGGGACAGGACGCCTGGGGGACGAGCGAAATTCGTCTTTTTCTTCACCTGAACTCAGAATCTCCCCTCAGACCCATCTGCGACGCTGAGGACACTCACCTTGGAGAACTGTCACCAGGCACAGGAGAAGAGCCCAATGCCTCATCCTCTAGGTGTCTACCGTGCCTTTCCCAGAAGTCAAGGCGCTGTCTCAGGAGAGATCTGTGAGCTCCCACAGCCAGAGAACAGAATTTGAATATAAGACTTGAGTAAAAAGTTTGCATATAGAGTCTTTTTACATGTGTGGAGATACTTAAATCAGGAGGCCCTTGCTCAGTCTGTAGCCCATGAGGCATCTACTCTGCTAATCTCTCTCTTTCTCTCTCTCTCTCTCTCTCTCTCTCTCTCTCTCTGTCTGTCTGTCTGTCTCAGCAGTTTAAAATATTTTATCTTTGAAGATGTAAACATTTGAATTAAAGATAATATATAGTATATTGATTGAAGACATTGTTTTGTTTTATACTACAGGTAGTCTGAACAAATTTTTGGCTGTGAAATATCTTTTTAAAATATTTTATTCTGTGATAGGTATATCTAAAATGTACTAAAATCTAATAAGAATGTTTTATGCTGCAAATAATTTTGGAGCAGATAATAGAGCTAAATTGTAGTTTCATGGTCTCTAGAGCTTTTGGTTCAGTCTAATTCTCTTAGGAGGTTCCTAAGAGAAATTGTAGTTTATAAAATCAAGATAGTGGAGAGAACATTTCAGCCAGGGAGCATCCTATCCATGAAATAGGAAAGAAGGCACAAAGAAAAAAAGAAATAATAGAATGAAAAAAATGGAAACAGCCTTTGTAACTAAGTAGGAATACAATTTAAATTTTCACATCACAATAGAAATGTGTAGCATGGTTTATGGGGGAAATATAAACATGATTGGCTTTGGCAGAATGATTTTCTTGGGCTGCAAAGATAGCAGTCTAAGCCCCTGCCTAGGATGTTCAAGGACCCAGGTTTGATCCCCGATACTACATGCCCGATGGGCCCCAACTCAGGTGTGCTGGCAAGGACCCAGGTTTGATCCCTGGGACCCCATACCTTGTGGGCCCCACCCTAGGTGTGCTGAGCTGGCCACCAAGACCAGGTGTGGTAGTGTACCCTTATAATCCCAGCGCTGCAGAGGCTGAAACACGAGGATCACTACAATTCCGAAGTGCACAGTGAGACCCTGTATCAAATACATAAAAATTTTTAAAAAATCAAAAAAGAATGACTTGCTGTGTTTGCATATATATCAAATTGTATAAATTAAATATATACTTTTCATTAATCCTATATCATTAAAGTAGATGAGATATGTATGTAGTATATACATCAATGTTAGGTAGATGATTGGTGGAGAAATATTTAATATGTGGATTATAGGGAGGTAAATAATTGATTACAGATAATAAAGATGTAGATAATAGATAAACACATTGGCCAAAACTGGAATATAGATGTAAGTAGTTATATAAATAATTTTTCAGTGATACATATTTACATAGATGACGAATGCATAGATACTTGATAGGAAATAAATAAAAATAGAATGAAATGTGGACATACAGACAAGTATACAAAAGGTCATTGACCACATTTAATCTACAATTTTGAATTGTTTATAATTTTGCTATGATCAAGAAGTGAATAATCCCGTATGTTTGTGGACATCTAGAGATGGTGCTACAATGATTTGACACTTGGGGAAATACTCCAATAATATTTTAACACTCCCACAAGTGGTTTGCTCTCAAGGCCTAGAACTATTGCATACCATGTCAGACACACACTCAGGGCCAGGCCTAGCCTTTTCATAGGGACTCAGGATAGGCACAGACATAGCCGACTCCTGGATCCAGTCTGGGCTGATCCACTCTTGACCTGACAGCCAAGGTCATCCACTAGTTAGAAGTCCTCATGTGCATCTTAATCTGAGGATCAGATTAATCCTCACGTCATTCACTGTGCCTAAGTCAACAGGCAGGTGCAAGATGTAGGCACCAGGGGCCCAACGCACTTGGAAAATCAGATTTTTTGTGGTGTTCAAATTTTATTGAGAGTGACATAAATATACCAAATCCACTTCACAATATGATTAGGCACTAGGTTCAAGATCTTATTACAGAGTATCTGCGACTCAGCATTAGTTACAATTGGGTCCATAAAAATTGTTGTTTGGTGAGTCTGCTGTGATTGTAAGGTGTGACAGCATGGATGATCCATACAAACCAAATACCTAGAGAAACCCTACCACAGAGTTAATCAGTACAAGCTGTTAATGACTTGGCATTGTCCAACGTATCCATGGGTGGAGAAATAAATAGCTCAAATATCCTATGGACACTCAGATCAATATATGCAATTTTGTCCTTCTACTTGAATAACAGGGTTTGCATGAATCCGGGTCGGGAGGACTCCTTGAAGATGAGAGACTGAAGACTGAAGGCTGAGGGCAGATCGGCAGTCAGAAAGGTAATGATTTTCATGGCTAAGTGTTTCTGCACCTAAAAACTAAGAAGACTATACAATAAGTAAAGTTGTAATCAGTTTCATTTAAAAATTTTACTATGCAACCCGTTATGATACAGGTGTGGAGAAATAAAAAAGGTTGACTCTCTAGGGAAACAATACTGTGTGATCAGAGGTACAAAAGGTCCTTAGAGTCTCTGTACCAGGGCCAGTGTTGGAAATGCTAATCAACTGGGAAAAAAAGCCCTCCCACCTTTTCCCCTACATTTACTGAGGGGTTGGTTCTTTACACCAATGTGTACTGTGCTCCCCCTGCTGGTTATGAATGCCACTGCAGGGAGGTTTGTTTCTGGCCTCACACTTGGATGAAATTGCTGCCTCTTGCACAGTAATATGTGTCTGTTTCCTCCATGATGACTGAATTCAGCTGCAGAGAAAACTGGTTCTCGGCTGTGTCTCTGGAGACAGAGATGCAGCTCTTGAAGGATAGGCTTTAGTGCTACCACTGTAGGTTATGTATCCCATCTACTACAGGCTCTTTCCTGGGGGCTGGTTAATCCACAAATAACCATTGGTTGTGATGGAGAATCCAGAGACTGAGCAGGTGATGGACAGGCTCTAGGAAGGGTTTGCCAGGCCAGATTCAGACTCCTTTAGTTGCACCTGGGACAGGACAACTGAAACAAAAAAAAATCTTTCCATCAACCAACTGCTTTCATAATCTTCACACGGATCCATGTCTGACATTAAGGACATTCACCATGAGGACCAGTCCCAGGCACAGGGGAAGGCCCACTAATCCCATCTTCTAGACAACTTTGCCTTCTCCAGAGGTCTTGTCTGTGTCTGAGGAAGGCACCGTGAGCCCAAACAGCCCAAGAGAGTAATATGAATCTTGGTTTAGAAGATAAATTTGGGAGATTCCTTTCCTATGTTGTGGTTGAGACAGAGACCAGGGAGTTTCTGGACCTTGAGCTACTGAGAGGAATCTCTTTCCTGAACTCAAGTGGTGTTTAAGTCTGTGGTAAGTGGGAAGTCAGTTTCATTGGGATGGTGCTAGCAGAGCAATGATCCCACCTTCTGGATCCCAGATCAGCCTCCTCCAATCCCTTCCCCTTCTTGGGCCCAGCCTGACTCTCCCCTCACAAATGGCATTTGCAGCTGCTTCCTCAGCACTATTATGAAGGCAGCTCCTTTTTTTTTTGTCCTTGATCTATTTCCTTGAATGCCACCCTTGCTGCTTGAGATCTTGTTTCACTGCCATTTACTGTTGTCACAAAAGGTCTACCTGCCTCCTGTTCTAAGACATCCTGTGTTCCAAGTTTCTCCTGCTCAAGGTCCAGTAGAAACTGAAAATAAGGCTGTGTGTCCTGTGTTTACCTCACGGGAATATTTCTAGTTCTGGGAGAAGAGAATGAGCCCATCTGTGTTAAATTCCCAGATCCCAGATGACCTGGTTGGTGCAGCTACTCCGTGGTCATGGTGCAGCTATTGTAAAATTTCCTTGTTTCAGCTTCCCCTCTTGTTTTCTGGAAGTTGTATCTAGATTCAAATTTCTTATCTCATTACATAAATCCTTTTTGGATAATTATGTTTTACTGACACCATGATAATAATGTCCCTAAAATTAAGAAAATAATGTCCCTAAAATTCAGCCTAAACACCCACTTGCCAATCATATTGCAAACATATTCTCTTTATCTGTTGATTTCAGGCTGGTCTATAACTCAACACAGATTCTCATCTTTAACTCAACATGAATTTATTGATTTCATGCTGATCTTTTACTCAAAGTCATGGTGATTGTTCTGCCTCCGGCTGCTTTGTTCCTGGATAACAAGGGTGTGACATGCTACATCTTTCAAAAAGCTACTAGGACAATACACTCACTATTAAGTTTTACATAACTTTTGAACTAAAGGAAAGTGGTCAGATCTTGCCAAAGATTATTGTGGTGAATCTTTGCAGATGCCCTGGATGTTCTTTCCCAGGAAAACATGGGCAACAATCTGATTTTTTAAAAAATGTATTTGGTATAGGATCTCAGTACAGAGCTCAAACTTGTAGTGATCCTACTGTTTTCAATTTCCCCAGTTCTGGGATTACAGGTGTGTGCCACCATGCTTGGTCTCAGTGGCCAGCTCACTGTGACTGGGAGGGGGGCAGGTACATTGTGCATGAATTAGAGACACTTAACATCTCATGACTTACTGTTGATGAGTGGAATCAGAAATGTGGGGAAATGTGAATGCTGGAATGGATTTGTCATGTGAATCCTAGTATGTCACATTAGAATGTTCTGGAAAATGTACCCTTCAATAAAACCTTGAGAAATGGATTCATGAGGGCAACACCAGCATTCATGAAAAGCTCTGTCACTGCTTTTCTCTGTATGCCAGGCCTTACTGTGGGACCACAGAGGCTCAATTGGGAAACTAGAGAAATGGGTTTGTTTCCAGAAAGGCAGAAGCCAATTGGCATCAATTAAGCACCAATGCAAAGTGCATGCACTTGCCAAAATAGAAGCAGAAGCAGAACAATAGTCAGAATGCTCTGATACTGTAGACCTATAGCACAATATGGTCAGTCTTTCTCTCGCCCTTCCTTCAAAAGACTTAAGGCATTTTACTGGCCTTACTACATTGAGAGAGGGAAAATGATACATTTCAAGAAGCACAGGACACTGATTCTGAACTCACATGAGTTCCAGAAGATCTAAAACAAATAATTGTAGCCCTACAGAAAGTGTAGAGAGTGATGGAATTCAGGTCATCAATTGATCAATGGAGTTTTAGCAAAGTTGAACTCACTATTGGTCCAGTAGGTCTTGAATTCATTCTGGTTTTATTTCCTCTATTTCACAATGGGCAGTTGGGATAGCTATACATAGTCCTTGGCAGAACACTCACATTAGTTCTTTAAGCTATAATGTGAGAGCTAGTATAATTGAAAAGGGCAAATGGAAGCCATTAGTGTTGTTTTTGCAGTAAAATAGTAAATGAAAAACAATACTGCTTTCCTGAAGACTGTGAAGAAATTATTACCACTATCAAGGATAGGGCAACACCAGCCCTATGCCGAAGGATGCAGGGATGGTTGTTCCCACTGTTGTATTTTAGGGTTCTGCAAAGAGAAAAATACAATGTACTACACACTTTAGATTATTGATAGGTCAGGATTTAAAGTTTCCCAGGCAACCTGCCCCAAACACTCTCCTCTTTGGCCCCATGCAAAGTCAAACCCCAAACCACAGAACAAGTCTGCCTGATTGACCTGGGTAAGCAACCACAGAAACTCTCCTTTGTTAACATCGAAAGTCCCCCACAGATCAGACAGCCCTGCCAAGATTAGCTCTCCCTCGGCTGTTCCAGCCCACAAGCAGCACCCCCCCACACACACAAAGTCTTAAAGCCCTGTGCTTTGCCTTGTCCACTTTGTCTTGGTCTGCTAGCCAGCCAGCCTGCTTGCTGTCCCCAATAAATCTACTCAGATCAGACTGACTGGTCTGGTCAACTGTGTGAGTTTGTACCTAACATTTGGTGCCAAAACCCCAGAAGGGATGTGAAGGCCTCTGCCGGTCCCTCCCAAACAGGGGCCTCGCTCCAGTCCACCACCAGCCCTTCTGAGTGGCCTGTGAGCCTTGGGCCACCCTTGCTGACCTAAACACCTAGAACACTGAGTATTCCCTCATCACTCATTCAACCTATCTTAAAATACAAACCTCTCCCATTGTCCAACTTGTTGGGGGGAAAAAAGACAAAGGGCCATTTTTCCCTTGGGACTTGCTGCCTACAGTCAACTCTTTTCAATTCATCAACAGTGAATGTCTCCAGGGCTCCCTTCCCAACTTTAGCCCAGGTGAGATCACTTTCTGTACTTTCATTTTCTTTCCTTCTCTACATGTCTTGATCCGGATGACTCACTCACCTCTGCCTCCAACCCTTTTCCCTGTGACTCGTTCAACTCGTAGCTGGAATAGATAGCCTCTAAGTTCCTTCACAGTTCCTTCCAGCCTATTTACTTAATGACTAAGAAAGCTGCTAATTTTGAGTGGGGACCTGAACGAGAAGAGGCTCTGCAAAAGGTCCAGGCTGCTCTGCCACTGGGGTCATACAATCTCTCAGATTCCATGGTATTTAAAACGTCAGTAGCCAGTAGGGATGCTGGCAGGTCCTCATATGTAAATTGATGTAGAATTGCAATTTGGAGAACACCACTGTCATAATCTACAGACAACTACATTCTTTGAAAAATAACTCTTGATTGGGCCTACTGGACCTTAGTAGAAACTGAAATCTTGACTGTGGGACACCAGGTTACCATGGGACCTAAGCTGCCTATCATGAGCTGGATATTATTGGACCCACCAAGTCATAATTTGGGTGTTCACAGCATCATTCTGTCATTAAATAGAGATATTATATTGTGTGACCCAGACAGAGCAGGTCCAGAGAATACAAGTTACATGAAGATGTTCCTCAGATATTCATGTCTCCTTCTGCTAAATCATGCCATTTTCCAGCACACACACCTATGGCCTCATAGGGTGTATCATATGATCAGCTGATAGATGAATAAGACTAGCCACTGTTTAAGGGTGGTTATGCATTTTATGCAAGCGCCACCTACAAGTGGTCAGTTGCAGCATGATAATCTCTTTCCAGGATGTTTTGGATGGACAGTGACAAGGGAAAATCTTCACAATGGAAATAATTTTGTGCAATGCACCTGGTAGTACATTTTGCCTGGGAGAAGAAAAGGCTAGATATGTGACTGTACACTGATGCATGGACTGTAGCCAATGGTTTACTTCAGTGTTCAAGAACTTAAGAGGAATGTAACTAGAAAATTGGTGACAAAGATATTTGGGGATGAGGTATGTGGGTAGACCTATGTGTATGGGCAGAGGATATATAAATATTTATAACCTATATAAAACACACCCCAAAAGTGATATTAGCAGTTCAACAATGAACTGGATAAGACAACCCATTATGTAGATAGCAACCATTTTCTCTTCAGCCACCAGTCACCATCCAATGAGTTCATGAACATTATGGACCTTTTAGTAGGGTTATGTATACTCAGCAGCATGAACTCCTGGTTACCAAGCCTGATCTGCCAATAGTCACTACTGAATGGCCAATATGCCAGTAGCAGAGACCCACTGGTTCCCAGATATGGCAGCATTCTCTGGGGTGAACAGCCTTCAACCTAGTGGTAGGCAGGTTACACAACACTTCTATCATGGAGTATGCTTTGTCTTTAGTGGAATATTTACCCTGGATATGGATTTAACTTTCGTGCATGTAATCCTTCTGCTAAAACATCCATCCATGGATTCATAAAACCCACCATTGTGGAATTCCACACAGGACTGGCTCTGACCTTAAGGAATACACTTGACATCTAAAGAAGTGAGGTGATGGTCTCAGGCTCATAGTAAATTGTAACAATCCAATCTGTGTAGAATGCCAAGTGGTCCACAACCTTCAGAAATGAAGATATTGGTCTGTACACTAGGAAAAGAAACATGACCTGCTGAGATGCTGCGTGAAGCCCAAGGTATTGCAGAATGGGTAGGACAAAGTAGATCTAAATACCAGATGAACTTGTGATCAGGTACAGAAACATAATTGTAACTAAAAAAAAAATGCTTCCAATGTAATATATTAATAAATATTGGTTGTCTTGTTAAGCTTGAGTTACAGTGCCATGAAGTGTTCAGAGTAAGCATCACCCAAAGAACTTTCATTCTTGGGAGGGAATTGGTGTGTTTCCATTTGTATGGAGGCCAGTTATGTTAGGTGTAATTATGAACTCATCCTGGTATCTGGAATATGAGTGGCTGTGAAGTTGACAAGGGGTGGACTGTGATAGCTGATTATGTCATCTTGAGTAAGAAATGCCCTACTAGGGCTGGGGAATGGCTCAGCGCATGATTGTCTTCCTGGCAAGCACTAAGTCCAGAGTTAGAAATCCATCCCAGCAAAATTATAGGTGTCAAAGACCCACCATATGGAGGACTATGGCCAGATTGTTATGAAGATGACACAAAAAAGGGAAGACTTACTTTTGTTTCTGTGGAGGTGCTCTAGTATTCACCATCAGTTTGGAAGTCCTCTCTTGGCTTTCAGCATGGACTCTTCAGCCTCCAGCTCAGAGGTTTCTGGCACAGACCCTTTGGGATACTATCTGGGGCTGCAAGCACAGACCCACACCACACACTACAGTGGGCTCAAAAACTTTAACTGAATTTTTTTTTATATCCAGTGCACACAACTTTTCAACTCCTCTACATTTGATTGTGTGGGCAGCAACTTTAAGCCCATTTTATAAATTCTTCTGCATTTGTGTAACTTTCATTAAATGTTTCTCTAGAAAGCACTGGCTGTTTTGCTATAATACTTGATATTGTATTATAAAAGTCACAGTCCATCTGATTTTTCACAATCAGAAACTCACAGCAGTATGGGATATTTCTTAGTACAAGTAGTGGTAAAATTACCACAAAGTTAGAAGTCACAACAATATAACCATAAAAATAAAATGTTGATGGTGAGAAAACAAAATTTTATGTAAAACATAATAATAACCCCAAACCTGAAAGTAAAACAGGTGAAATAATGTACGTGAAATAATATAATTATGCTGGGATATATTCAGGCTTTTTGTTAGGATATAAAAAACAAAGCATCCGGTAATCTACAAGTTGTGTGAAATCAAGTGAACTTTGTCAAAAGCACACGTTCACATGTCTCTAAATATGCACATATATAAGATATACATATATAACATGAAATTCAAAATGATCTTTTTTACACAGAATTTGAAGTATATACACAAAGATAGTTAAAATCAACACTAGTGGGAAATTCATCAATTAAAATATAACTAAGAAAAATTTATTGTTTAGTGGTCTATATCCCCCAATGTTAAAAACTCAAAACTACATAAATACTAACCCTATTTGGAAATGAAAAATGCATTTCAATTCACCTTGTTTCATTAGAAGTTATATGTTCATTTCAAAGACAATGACTTACACAAAAATATGTTAATTTTTATAGTAAAGACTACAGATATATAGTTAATATATCTATATGTGATTTACAGAAAAACAGAAGAGAAACATTCATTCTAGGATATTCCCTTCTGATTGTTTTCTAGAAAATTTATAAAGTAATATTGACATCAAACTATTCATTTAATGTATATTGTATCCACTGTATGAGGAGTTTTTGCAGGATTTTCAAAACAGGCTTACATATATAGGGTCACTCTCCAATGTGACTTCATGTAGTTTCTAAAAACTATGTTCACTGAATGCTTTCCCCACGTTGCTTATATCCATAGGATTCCTCTCCAGTGTGAGATTTATGTCTATAAAAGGAGGATTCACTAGCAAATCTTTTTCCACATGGCTTACATGCATAGGGTTTCTCATCTGTGTGAGTTCTTTCATGTCTTTTACAGTACTTGTGTGTAGTGAAGGACTTCCCACATTGATTGCATGCATAAGGTTTCTCTGTAGTGTGAATTCTTTCATGTGTCTGACAATATTTGTGTGTAAGGAATGCCTTCCCACAGTGCTTGCACACATAAGGTTTCTCCCCTGTGTGACTTTTTTCATGTATATTATAAGAACTTTTTGTAGCAAATGCTTTTCCACACTGCTTGCATACATAAGGTTTCTCCCCAGTGTGAATTCTTTCATGTATTTGACAATATTTTTGGGTAGTGAATGCCTTCCCACAATGATTGCACACATATGGTTTCTCCCCTTTGTGACTTTCTTCATGTATGTTGTAACAACTCTTTCTACTGAATGCTTTCCCACATTGCTTGCATACATAGGGTCTCTCACCAGTGTGGGTTTGTGTATGTCTACGAAATGCAGATTTATCACCAAATCTTTTTCCACATTGCTTACAATTGTAGGGTTTCTCACTAGTGTGAGTTTTTTCATGTTCTTGACAATATCTGTGTGCAATGAATCCTTTTCCACATTGTTTACATACATAGGGCTTCTCCCCAGTATGATTCCTTTCATGTATTTTATACCAACTCTGTGAAGTGAATGCTTTTCCACATTGTTTGCACACAAAAGTTTTCTTCCCATTATGATTTCTTTCATGCAATAGACAGTAACCCTGTGTAGCAAATGCTTTCCCACATTTTTTACACACATATGGTCTCTCCCCAGTATGAATTCTTTCATGGCTTTGACAATAACTGTGTGTAGTGAATGCTTTCCCACACTGCTTACATACATAGGGTTTCTCCCCAGTATGAACTCTTTCATGCATTTTACAGTTACTCTGTATTGTGAATGCTTTTCCACATTGTTTACATGCATAGGGTTTCTCCCCAGTATGAATTCTTTCATGTATTTTACAATAACTCCGTGAAGTAAATGCTTTCCCACACTGCTTACATACATAGGGTTTCTCACCAGTGTGGGTTCGTTTATGTCTATTAAATGCAGATGTATCAGCATATCCTTTTCCACATTGAATACATACATAAGGTTTTTCCCAAATGTGAAATTTTTCATGAATTATATAACAGCTCTGAGTACTGAAGGTTTTCCCACATTGCTTGCATGCATATGCTTTCTTCGCAGTGTGAATTCCTTCATGATTTTCAGTGCCACTGGGAGTGCCAAAGATTTTCACTCTTTTATAACCTGTAAAGGTCTTCTCTCCAGGATGTGTTCTTTCACTAAGATCAGAGTAGGTTTTGCCACATTTCTCATATTGATTGGGTTTCTCTCCAGTCTTTGTAATTGCATGCTTCTCAAGGGATTGGTGATCACTACAGGTTTTTCCATAGTCATTACACTTACTCAGCTTGTCCTCAAGTCCCACATACTCACGTGACTTCACTCCAGTATGAGATAAAATGGGCACATTTAATGATAAATGTCCAATCAAGGGCTTTCTACAAGCAAAGTTTCCAGGTAGCTTTAAAGCAGCTTGCTCCATGTTCACATTATCATTTTGAGTCCAAAGGAACATTTTTTCATGTTGATTCCAGGCTTTATATTGACAGAATTTGAATACTTCATCATTTCTGTAAAGGAAAAGAACAAGAATATCAATCACAATAAAAAGGTCTCTATATCAATAATTCACCAGGACAAGTTCTGAACTGATGCCTGCTAAGAAACTTTGAGAATGAATTGGTGGAATGCCCTTGAGGATGCTTCTAAAACTCCCATTCCCAAAGGAAGGTATTCATTTGGGAATGTTAAATTGATATACAGTGGTCCCTCACTCATCACAGAGGTTACATTCCAGATATCCCAGTGATAAGTGAAAATCAGTGAAGTATCAACGTTATATTCACTTTAGTATTTATGTATATATTTAAGGCTTTATAAACCCTTCTTACACTCTTATAAACTTTTCCCACACTTAGAAAAACACTTCTAATGTTTTTAACCATTTTCTAAGCTCATAAAGCTAGGTAATTTTAACAACATACGTAAACTGTATGGTACTGCCGAATCCCAAGATACAGTGAAAAATCTATGATAAATAATTTAGACTAATATTTTTTTAAAACTCGGGAAACTGAGTCCACAAAAGTTGATCCATGAAATAGCAAGGGACCTTATGTTTACAATATATAAGGTCTAATTTCATTTTGGTCATTGATATATATATATATATATATCTCCATGCAACATACTGATCATTTTTGACATTTTTTCCCTGTATCACTTCCCCCCCTTTTCTCCTTACTTTGCTCATATTTCCAATCTCCAACAAGTCAGCCGTCTGTTCTCTATCCTTTTTTCCTTAATTTTATACCCTAATTTATATTTTGGGATCATATAAAAGGAAAAAATGATAACTCACTTTCTCTGTCTGAATTGTTTCATTTAACATTATGAGATGGAGCCCCACCTCCTTTTTCTTATTTTCCAAAATATATGATATTCTTCATTATGGCTGAATATATAGTACTTTTTTTTCAGTGCTGAGAATTTAAAAGGGTGTTAATATTAAATTCCATTTCCAGTTTTTTTATTGTTACTTGAGGGAGATTCTCATTGATCATTCATTTGGGCAGGGTGAATCTTACGTTGTCATCCTACTGACGCAGCTTACCAAGAGTGCTAGGGCTATCAGAAGGCTTCACGTGTTGAACCTATCCCACATTCGCTTTATGAATAAAATAATGGCTATCTAAGCTGTTTCCAGAGGCTACGTATTGTGATTTATTTCTAGAAGTTAGCTGTAGCCATGTATACGCTGTTCTGAGCATGGATATGCATGTTATCGTAAGCTATGAAAATTTTAAAGGCTTTCAAAATATACATAAAGAAGTTTGGCTGGATCAACTACATCCATATACTGATTATCAAAATAATCCTATTTTATGTTCCTACCAAGAGCACATGAGGCACCTTCTAAGAATTTAAAACATGAATATAGCCAATTCTCTGGTGGGTGTTAAACATCTATTATTACAACACTAGCATTCCTTTTCATTTTAAACTCTGCTTTCATGTTAGCAATTTTGTAGATAATGTATGTTTCATACTACTATACATATACAGCTATTTTGAAGATGATTTCTTGTCAAAGTTCAAAATTTAGTCTTTTCATATATGCCTGTACACAATACTTAAATGCAATTTCATACATATTCATGATGTAATTTATGAAACAAAATTATATCAATGTATGAGGCAGTGTCTCTCACTGTATATCACTAACTTAGCTTTCTATTCTGGGATATTTCTCTATTCAATTGTGGGATTATACACAATCAGCCTGTATGCATATCTAGAGAACTTCTCTGAAGTTAAATAAATCTGAAACCCTCCTTTGAAGAGTTTCCTTGGTTGTAATAATTCTGCTTACATATGGACATTTGGAAAATATTCCTTTTCCTTACGAATGCAAGTTACCTCAGATTTCTTGGGCTACTTTGGCATCCGTCTTCAGTTTGCTGGTTGTCCCAGGTACCTCCTGAATCGTAGCCATAGAAATAGAAAAAGTCACCATTTCATTATATAAAATTAGCAGTTAGCAGTTAGATTAATGGTATAATGTAAACAGATGAGAAAGTCTTTAAAATATTTTCACATCTTATTTAATGAATTGGTACCAATCAGCAAAAATGAATGTTCTTACATTATATGAGAAAATAATGTCACCCTTACCTATAGCAGTCACATTCATAAATGTTTCCCACATTACATCTTGGTAGAGCTTCTTCTGAGATGGATTCAGCACAGCCCACTCCTCCAGGGTGAAGTTCACAAGCACATCCTCCAGGGTCACTGCC
>NDGN011501608.1:883-15611 GCA_002564285.1 Tympanoctomys barrerae
GAACTCAGGCCCTTGCGCTTGCCAGGGAAGCACTTATTCTACTGAGCCATCTCCCTGGCCTCTTAAACATAATGTATGGGGTGTTTTGGTATTAGTTCCCTGTGCTGCTGAGAAAAAATATGTGATCCATTGTGTAATATGATACTCTGACAATATTTAAGTATAGTCCAAAATTATGCTTCAGCTCTGTTATTTCTTTGCTGATTTGTTTCTCTAATTGAATTTTGATGGTGCACTATTGGGATCTCCCACTGTGACTGTGTTGATGTTTATCTGATCTCTATGTCCAATGGTATTCGTTTTATGAGTTGGGTGCACCATCGTTTAGTGCATATGTATTTACAGTTATTACCTCTTTTTCTCTTTACCAGCATGTAGTGACCTTCTGTATGTCTTCTGATCATTTTTGGCTTGAAGTTCACTTTGTCTGAAAATAGGATTACTATTCTTATTAGCTTTTGGGCTCCTATTGTATGAAGGGACTTTTTTGACTTTCAGTTTCTGTGTTTATGGATGATATGTGACTCTTGTATGCAGCATACAAGGGAGTTTTGTGTTCTGACCCAGTTTCCAATCTGCATTTTAATTGAGGATTTCATACCATTTCATTGAAAACTATTAATGAAAGTTTGATGTTTGTACATGATCTTTCTGTTGCTGATATCGTTATTCTTCCCTTTTGCTTGATTGTTCATGTTATTCTTTTCATTTTTGGGGGGTCTTTGGTGGTGTTGTCCCAGTGTAGTGTTTTTTGAGTGCTTTTTGTAGTGCTTACATTTTGATCGTGAATTTGTGGTGTTCTTTGTATGGAAAGTACTTATTTCTCCATCCATTTTGAAAGATACTTTTGTAGGCTATATTAATCTGGGTTGAACGTTGTTTTCTTTTTATAAAACTTTTCTTCAAGCTCTCCTGGCCTTTAGGGTTTGTTTTAAAACATCTGTTGTAATGCTAATAGATTTCCCTTTGTAAGTTATTTGTTGCTTTTCTCTAGAAGCTTTTAAATTTTTATCCTTGGATTGGAGTTACAGGTTTTAACTCTGATGTGTTATCCAGAAGTTATTTTCTTATCCTGCTGTTTGGAGTTTGTATGTCTTGTTTATCTGGAAGTTTAAGTCTTTTCCCAAACTTGAAAAATTAAGGACTATGACTTAGGTAAAATTTTTTTACATTGTATATCTTTAACTCGTGTAATTCTAGTTTCTTTTCAGTACTCTGACGACTACTGGACCCAGTTTCCATGGTCTTATGCTGTTTTTAAGATTCAGGAGGTTATGGTTTCCTCTGTTAACCTTATTGCATAGTTCAGACCACTTTTCCTTGCCTTGATCATTTTTGCTGCCCATACTTTTGGTACAATGTTTGATACCTTACGTTTCTGTTTGATATCTTTTCATAATTTGTAAGTCTTTAGTAAAGTGGTCATTTATGTTCTATGTCATGTTGGTTAGTCAGTTCACCCAATTTTTTTGGATCTTCTATAAGCTTTGTGATTATATTATTATCCCTTATCTGTTTAATTATATCTTTGAATTCGCTGAATACTGTATTGATTCGCATTTTAAAATTTCCTTTATGTTTTCATACATTTCATGATCTTTTTACTTTCTCTTTGTCATTGCCCATCAGATCAGTTTCTGGGGAGTTAAGAATTTCTGAAGGCATCTTGTTAACCTTGTTTTTTGGTGTTTCTGTTATTTTGAGTTTTGTTTTTGTTTTTGTGTTAAGGGTTGAGTATCAATTTATTTTGGGGCTGTTTTTACTTTTTTTATGTATTTGATACAGGGTCTCACAACTAGTAGTGATCCTGCTTTCAGCCTCCCCAGGGCAGGGATTACAGGTGTGCGCTGCCATGCCCAGTCTCAGTGGCCCACTCAGTGCACTCGGGTGGAGCCAGTGTGCATGAGGTGCTGGGGATAGAACCCTGGGCCCTATGCTTGCCTAAGCATGTGCTTAATCTGGTGAGCTATCTCGCCTGCCCTGAGTATCAGTTTGAATGACAAAACTTCTCTAGTATATGCTTCCTAATGCTGTGATCTTGGCTTCGATTCTATTTTATTATTTATCTATCTGCCTCTTCAGCCTACTCAGTATAATAGGGTCTTACCTAGTTGCTATGTTGCAATGAGAAAACCACTACTGATTATATCAGCATCCGCAGAGTGAGCTATATATCAATTATGTATAATGTCTTGTACATTAACAATTTCACCCCTTTTTTACTGACCCATAAAGACTGAAATATTACTACTGACAGGTAGGCTGGCTTACAGAAAATGAGGGAACAAAGAATAAACAGAGTGGATGAGAACAAAAGGATAAAGAGAAAGCAAAAAAGGAAAGACAGAAAAGATATTGAACTTCATTAATACTGTATTCATAGCTGGAGTGGAACTAAGAATCTATGTGTGGAACGACACGCAGAGAAGTATAATTAGTAATGGAGGAAAGCTGTGAGAAGTCCAGATGCTGCTAATATGCTGGGCGTAAGCCTGTGTTTGAATCCTGTAGCACAGCTTTCCTGAGGGTTGCCTTCACTTGCCCTTAAAAGTACTATTTAATATTAAAGTACTGATTAATTATTCCTCCTCACATTCAGACATCTTACTTGTATGGTGTAAGGAAGGAGAAAAGGAAAAAAGAGAAAGGAATAAGAAATACTGAAAGAAATAAAGAAGCCAAACCGTTTAAAAAAGAAAAAAGAAAAACCCACACATTGATGAAAACAGAAAATCACCCTGTGTCTTAGTTATATTGCAGTTTCAGTTCAGGCAGTGGGCTGTTTCCCCAAGTTCACAAATGGGGAAGCTTTGGCTTGGGAGTTCTGGACAACCACAGCATGTTATGTCATGTCCTCTGGCTAATCCTGTCTCTGGCCTATATGTCGCTCTCCTCATGCCATAAAATACCACTTTCCCACCTGGAATTCTTGGCGCCTAGCAGCCTTTGGCTGGGATCAGCTGGTCACTCCAGGCACAGAGTGGTGGACGGTGGGCAAGATACTTCATAGACAAAAAACTTCTCTCTGGAAGGAAGATGGGGTATGCCTGTACTGCCAGCACAACTCACTTTTCTGCTCTGGGTCTCCCTGGTTGCAGTCTGGAGCTCTCTGTGGCACACCTCTGCTAGTGGTCTGTTCCCTGTTCAGTGCCAGGTGCCATTGTTCGGCTTCTCTTTCTCTGGTGCTCTAGCTGTAGGAATCTCACTCCCTTGGCTCCCTTGCTGAGGGATGAGGAGAATAGGTTAGCAATCTATTATAGGGGTCTTACTGCCAATGCAGACTGGCATCCCTCAGGATGTTATTAGATCCTTTCCCAAGATGGCATGTTATTGGATTCTTTGGTCTAGAAGCAGCCCCACTTTCCTGTATAAATCCCTTGATACAGGACTCAATGTGTTGGATTTCTCCTACAGGTTGATACTCTGAACATTATTTCTGAATGCTTGAACTTCTTCCTTCCCTCTGTTCTCTCTATCCCTGAGCCTCCATGACAGGGCTCTCCTAAAATTCATTCTTTTTTCTTTTTTTAAGTAGTTAGTACAGAGTCTACAGGGTCTCACTACACGGATTAGACTTGTCGTGATCCTCATGTTTTCAGCCTCCCAAGCACTGGGTATGCAGGTGTGCGCCACTACTCCCAGTCTCAGAAGCCATCTCAGCACACCCTGGGGGCAGGACCGGCCTGGCTTGTGGTGCTGGGGATAGAACCCAGGTCCCTTCACTTTGCCTAAGCAGGCCTTTTAGTCAGCTGAGCTATTTGGCCAGCCCCCTAAGATTCATTCTTAATCCTGTTAGGTAAGAGGTATTATTACCAGTGTACTATATAAAATGTATTATGTTTTTGTTTTCAAGTTATCTAACATTCCACAAATAAAATATAATTTGTGATAAGTAGCTTTTCATGAAGTAATTTTTAAGATTTAATCTTTTCATTTTATTATGGTCCATATGTACTATGGAGTGTTTCCAGCAGACGAGGGACAAAGAACATTCATATAACTATTTTTTGTCAGAATGTTTGCGTGGAAGTGAGTGTATGTATCCAATCGCAAAGTCTATATTTTCCTCTTGCTTCTGTCTGATCTGCAAATATATTACCCCAATAGTTACAAGTTAAATCTGTACTTACAAAGCAAATTACCATTTGGTTACTGAATTGCTAAATATTATAAAAGCAACGATTATAAATAAACATCAGACTTTAGTTACAAGGAATTCATTACCAATCTTCCTATTTCAAAGAATTTTCCAATTGCATCCATTCATTAAATAAAAATAACTAAAATCAGCTTAATTATTATTTCTAAGACCAAATTAGAAAGACGCCTATCTGGGATAATGATGTCTATATTATAGTTCTTGAGTTTACCTGAAGGCTTTTGGTGTGTGCCAGTAATCTCTTCGTTGTGTTTTACTAGACACTGTGTGTTCTTATTGCTGGATTCCCATGGATTAAATTGGTTCCTAACACATATTAAGTGTCCAATAAAATTACCAAATGAATTTTAGAGTTTCGCATCATTTTGTAATTTTGCAGACTTAAAAAAAAAGATGGATAAAAATCAAATGTTAGTAGAGATTTTGATTATCTTTAAAAAATATCAGTTCAACACAGTAATTTCACTTGTGGAAATTATACATGAATGGTGTTAAAATTTTGTTATCTAAATCTTAGAAAATACAGTTTATTTAAATAATATAGGCTTGATTACTTCAGATTATTTACTACAGAAAGAGCCACAGACTGTGCTAGTAACATTACTTGTATGATTGTTAAAAGAAACATTTTTGGGAATATTATCTTACTGCTTATAGAGATGAGATAATTGAGATTAAATAGTGTTTTCCAAGTAACAGAGGTAGCAAGAGACAGATTTAGGATTGTTCAAAACCATCTGTCTCTACTGCCATATTTAATGTACAAGAAATCAGAGAGAGCCAGAGAGGTAGCTCAGTGGACTAAAGCACCTGCGTAGGCAAATGTAGAGACCATGGTTTGATCCCCTGCACCACATGCCTTGCTAGCCCCACTAACAGGGCAGGCTTAGCAGGCCAGAGTCCAGGTGTAGTGGTGCATGCCTATAATCCAAGCACTGGGGAGGCTGAAAGCAGAAGGGTCATTGTGAGTCCAAGCTGCACAGTGAGACGCTGTAACAACCAAATACATGAATGAATGAATGAATGAATGAATGAATGAATGAATGAATGCAGGGAGAAATCAGAGACAAGTGTTATAGGTCAGTTATGGTGAAATGATATCTTTAATGAAGTGTCTAATAATTAATACATTTTTTAACCTGGATGTACTTATAAATTGGGGAAAATATAGTTTCATTGTTATTATGATTGGAAGAGAAAATTCATTGCATGGTGTTTTTCTTCTATGTTTGAGGAAGCTTTGAGGGGTTCTGAGCAAGATGATGGCAGGATCTGATTAGTTTTTATTGGTATTAATTTGTCCGAAAAGTAGATAATAGATTAGAGGGAGGAAGAATGAAGGAGGATTTGCAATAATCTGGCAAGAGATGATGACTGGAATAGTTTTTAGAAATGGTGATGATGAGTGTTGAGTTTAAAATGAAATCTGAAAGTAAGAGTCCAGAGTATTTTCTGAATAAGTGAATTATCCATAGAGGTCATAAAGGTAGAAAAGGACAGAGAGAAAAAATAGGCAAGGTTGATTCCAAAGGTTTTGGCCTAAATAGCTAGGGAAAAAATAAGAGTTTCCTGACATTGGGGAGAGAAACACATTCTAAAAAAGAAGGCCTAATGGAAGTTTGTGTTTGCCATTTTAAATTTTAGACTGGAAATGGATATGTATCGAATGAGATACAAATGTGAGAACCGTAAATATACACTTGACAAGTCATGAGAGTGGATGAGACACGTAGAAGGATGAGTACAGGCAAGGCTTATGTTTGTGAAACCTGAGGTGCTCCACAGGTTAGAGTGGAAGGTGGGAGTTAAGAGAAAAACCACAGTGCCTGAGGAAGAGCAAGAGCCAGGTGGAAGGATCAAGAGGGGGAACAAGTAGATTGCATCACACGTAAGATTGAGAAATGACAACAGCATGTGCCATTGGGCAGTCAAGTCAACTTAATGACATGGACAAAAGCCTGATCAGAAAAATATCACTTAAGAAAATTTTGAAACAACTGACTTAGAAAATATCTGAACTGACTTAGAAAATATCTGAATTCTTCTCTCAGTTTTTGATTCTCATAGGCAGAGTCCTTTCCAGTTGCCATATAAATTTGAATGCATTGTCTTATACTGTTCTATTTAGGTAATTTAGTTATATAAATGATTTCCATTCTTTTAACTGTCAGCATTTGATTATATAGCTGCCAAATGAAGATTTAAATAGTTTTTACTTAATGCCCTTCCCCATATTTGGTCTGTTGTTTTATGATGAAGAGGGCAGACATGATCTATGTAGACCAACCCACGGCAGAATTTACCAGTTACCAGTATTAGTTATTCAATCTTGAGCAAAGAGTTAAATTCCTCCAGGTTTATTTCCATATAGGTATGATGATAAGCAGTAAAATTTTATATGGCTATGAAGATACAGTGAGAAAACATATATGAAGCCTATAAACCAGACATTCAGCAAAAAAAATTATGTGGCAAATAAAGTTGAAGCACAGGTTCTAACTCAGGTAGCTCTAAGTTCAAATCTTCGAGTGCATTTGTAGTTGATTTGAAAACTTGGGCAAGTTCTGTCACCTCTCTTCAGCCTAAATTGCCTTATTTATAAAATGACTGTAATTCAAAGATTTATTTTATAGGGTTACTAGAATTAAGTGAGGTGCTGTATGTAAAGTTCTTAAATACCTTAAACAAATTGAGCACCCTATAAATGGTAGCTATTACTATTTATACTTATGGTTGTATTTATTATCCTTGTAATAATCATTCAGAAAATATAACCTTAGTCCTAGGTTTTTAGCTCTTGAGTCTTAGTTTCTAATCATACCTCTTGACAAATATATAGTGTCAGTATTTGTTCGCTGCATATTTAGCTTTTAAAATTATTTCACTATTCTCATCCATTTCTAATGTTTAATATATGGTGAGCTGTCAGCTTGATTATCATTTTTAAAATTATTCTAGTCTCCACATAGCACCATCTAAATGGCAGGTCAGAAAAAATAAACAGATATGTGGTATGATTCTTCAGTACAGTTACTTTTAACAGAATGCTGGGTGTCAATAAGGTATTTTCCTGCATGCATACATTTTGATCAGACCTTTCCCTATGTTCTTCTTGTCTCTAGTTCTTTTTCTCCTGCCTTGTACAATTCTGCCTTCTACTTTTGTGCCATCTTTTTTGTTGATTGCACATACTAGTACAAATATAGGATACATGCCTTTCTGGATCTGGCTTATTTCACTAAACATGGTGAACTTCAGTTATATATGAGAGGGCTCTTTAGAAATTATAACATAAACGAATCGGAAATGGCACTTTTACCCAATTTATCTGGAGCTCTGATTAAATAGTACAGCTCAGCATCCTTACAGATTCATAGCCATGCTGTGAATTACCAAGAAATTAAAGATGCAAACAAAGACATTTTAGATTAAGAGATAAAGAATAGACCCCACATGAAAATACCAAGACATATAGGAGACACAGAGAACAATGTTTTCTTCAAAAAAGACCTTAGGAATCATCTAATTCATGTTCTGATTTTATTGCTGAGATAATATTGAATTTATGAAAGATTTCATGACCTATTTAAAGGTCAGAAGGGAATAATTTTCTGACTTGTGCTTAAATCTTTTTGTTAAAACACAAACTATTTGTTTCATTTATTATCCCAAATAAAAATAAAAATCCTGAATGAAGGAAGATACTGAGAGGATGACTAGGTCCCTTCAGTGATACAGTTATGCATTCCAACTGATGTAAAACTTGAAGACTTTGGCTTATAAGATGTTCTGTTTTTTTCTTCTCCAGTATTGTTTTGTAAAAGAAGAATTTAAGCAGGAATTTGTATTTCAAACAACTGCATAGCAACTAATTTTCAAATGGAGATTAATGGCAAAAATACTGTTGGAATCAGTTTAGAAGCAAAATATTCAAGAAGACTTATGTCAGATTGTCTATAGTCAGTAGCATGTATAGTCAGTTGCTGTTCATCTTAGATGTTGAACCAAGTTGTCTGTTTCTAAATAGGATAAAAATAGCTGTAGTAATTTCATTTTGAAAAAATTAAATGGTCTAATGAAATTGTGTACATATAAGGGTAACTATGTATTTAAAACACTTTGGTATGGTGGAAAAGTTATTTTCATGTGATCAATTTTTACTAATTTACTGATTCAAAGATGAAGAATCAGAAAGATTATTTGGTCTGTTATGTACCTTGTACCAGCAAGTACATTTTTATAGTAAACTGTAAAAATCATTACATTTTGTTCCTCTGTTTGTAATAAAGTTTTAAAGAAGTTACATTTACAAATGTGAATTTAATTTTGATATGAAACTGTTCTCTACATTTTATAGTTATATCATCAAATCAGTAGTTTGATCTGTTCCAGTTAACTAATAATTACTTTATTTCATAGAGTTCTAAATGGAAAATTAAGTGCTGTAACAGATACTTACATGCCTTGTCTTCATGACATAAAGGTAGAAAGTAACTGTGTCCTTCTCCCAGATAACTAAATGCTGTTTCTTTGTCTTGTCTTATAGAGCTACATTCATGGGAGCAGCCAGGCTCAGTTCGTGGCAGAATCACACATTATACTGGTCCTGAGTATCCTTCAAAATACTGATTAATTAAAAAGGAGAAACCAATGCTACAGCTATGAAAATGATTTTCTCTCCTAGTGATAATTATCAAAATATTTAAAAGAGATTAAATTTTAAATGTTTTACTAATTTCTTAATTCTCATTCTAATGTTTCCTATTACAGTACAATTTTTTTGTTACACTGAATTATTAAGAGACTAATTTTCTGTTTTTCATTATTGAATGTAAAGTATTGCTTTTACTCTTCACCATTTATCTCTACCTCAATATTGTGTGTGTGTGTGTGTGTGTGTGTGTGTGTCTGTGTACATGTGTGTATGCCTGTGTTTAAGGTGATTTCTTCCACAGGATCAAGTGGGGAGGAGAAAAGTGCCCTGTGATATAAATACAAGTATAGAAAAGGAGATAGTGTCTATTTTCTGTGTGGAGTCACAGAAATAGCACACATACCACGTAGTGCTCACAGGAGATTAGTTGCTTAAGTGCCACTTTGTTCTCCACTTTCTCACCCAGCACTTTGCTGCTCAGCCGTAGTGGGCATGAGTACATATGTGTTGATTGCTTTTTAGTATTTGACTAAGAAAAAAAAACAATAAAATTATACCTTTATGTTATCTGAATTATGAAACAGGACATGTTGAAATTACTTACTTTTTCCAGGGTCAGATTAGTTAAACCTTTCATCCCTGTGAAAATTTTGTTTAATTGTGCCTATGAAACAGGTGGCAATAAATGCCAAGTATTTGTCACATATGTGTAGTAAGTTACTAGCTCTTGTTTATTTTTTCATTTGTTCATTCATTCATTCATTTTTGGTTTTTTGAGACAGGGTCTCACCACATAGTGCAGGCTGGCCTTCAACTTGTTTGTGTAGCCCAGGTTGGTCTCCAACTCACAGCAATCCCCCTGCCTCTGCTGGCATGGTGTAAGACTTTTGTAGTACACTTTACTATCAGTAGCAAGCCTGTAGCTCGTCAGAAGGATGAGCACCAGGAAGCTGTGAGGAAATCATCGCTGCAGTGGATAGTAGATGCACTCAAAGAATGGAGCGTTGACATCAAGCCAAGATTGAAGATGGAAAGACCTTTCACAAACAGAACAAAATTGTCTGTATGGATTTTAGCAGTAGCGCATAAAATATGTGAAATCCTTATTTACATGCCAGCAGTAAGTATTTGCTACTTCACATATCCCATGCATTTTTATTTAAGAGATGTTTGTTACAAAAGGAAAATTATTTCAAAATCATGGACTTAAGTTTTTTTAAAAAATCCATTGTATAATACTTTATTTTCATTTGGCATATTTTGGTAATATTTTTGAATTTATATACTCTTTAAAATTTATATATATTTTTCCTTCATTACAAAACAAAGGGTAAATGGTGGATGGCAACTTTTGTCTTATATAAAGAGTATTTCTGCCTTTCTTTCAGTTCTTTCTAATTTAGTAAGTCAAATCATTAGATGCCGTTGTCCTATATACCCTTTTTAAAAAAACAACATAAGAGAAAACAGATGGAGTTGTTTAGTGTCCTAGGTTACAAATTCATGTTTATAATGAGTAAGGTTTTTTTTCCATTTCAGAAATAATTTTATTTAAGAAAAAAAGACAAACAGCCTAAGTAGTCTATGAGAAAAAAAGCAGTGTAAAAAAAGAATAAAGAAATACCACATTTAGATGTGGAATATATTTAAACCATCTATAACTTATACAGTTCTTGTTTTTCTTAGTATAAGTTCATTTTTTAGTTCATCTTTTTTCTATAATTTCTGTACCTGATCTAAACAAAATCAGGATTTGGTGTTGACAAAAGGTAAGGTTGATAGACAAACATTCATAACACAGAGTGACAAAGAGAGAATTGAACAAATTGGTGCTGAAGGAAGTTGAATGAGCTTTTCAGCTGGGATTTGAAACATACAAAGAGATTCGCAAGCAAGTTAAGGGAGAGAGAATAGCTTAGTAAGAGGTACAACAGGCTGAATAGTATATACTAGAAATTAGCTGCCTTATTCTTTATGAAGTATTCTAAGGCTGAGCACTGGCTGTCTTGATCAGTTTGGCTGTGTGAAGTAACATAGTGGCATATGTACCTCCTTTAAGTGGCGAGAGTCCGTTGAGATTGACTGAAGCAGCAATATTGAGATTGAAGTGGAGAGGCAAGAAAAAGAGTGAGAGGCACTGAGAGTTTTGTGGGCATGGGCAGAACCTTAACCTAAGCTAATGGTGAGTGGCTCATTGCTGTTGAAGAGCAAGAATTAAACTAAAACTTGATGATGGCTGTCACACCTAATGTTGAAGGATCGGCATCACATAACTTACAAGTTTGGGTAATGTGTTGGTAGGTAGCACAGCACTAACAAAATCTAAGAGGTACCAGAAGAAAACAAGGTTTGGAGAAAAAACATGTAGCCTAACAAAATTCTTAAAATTGATATGCTTTATGCATGCTTGATAAAGAGTTCAGGGCTTTTTGTAAGGTATATAATTAAGATTGTAATCCAATCAATTGAAGAGTCAAGAACTTAAAAGTTTCAACCTATTTTTATTCTACTCAATAATTATTTTCTCAGTAAATCAAAATCTCTGTTCTGAATGGGCCAGTAAGAGTCTCTCAAAATTATATAGTGAGTTAATTGTTTAGAAAAGGTACAGCGGTTAAAAGGTTTGTTTGCTGTTAAGGTTAATTCTTTTCATTGATGGAAGACAAATTACCTACTATAAGTCCCTAGAAATGTGAAGATTCCACATCTAACTATAGAATAACAGGTTCTTTTCTGCCATTAGACTGATGAGTGTAGCTGTCTCGCTGTGCATTATTGAAATGTCCCAATATTAAAAGAGAATAAGAGATGAGCCTCCAGCCTCCTACCCTCCATGCACGCTTCTAGTCCCGGTTTATGAACTAGTTTGCTCATGCTCATCAATAGAACAACACAGACTTCAACTGTTATGCACACTCTTTGCTTATCTTTTTGATCAGTTTTCTTAGTTTAAGAGGTCAAAATAGTGACACACTCCCACATAAAATAAGCTGCAATTTGTGTATATATGCAGTAGTTACAGGCCCTGAACATCCTGTAGAACTCACACATTTATATTAATTCAATCTAATTTGCACATGGTGCAAATATTGTTGCTTCTCAGAAGGGAATTGTGATTTTATTAAAGATAAATGAATACAGATCTTTAAAAAGTTACTAACACATTGTAGAACGCAATGGGACCTGAAACATAAAATTTTATTTAACATCCACCATTAATTTCCGTTTGATGTGTCTTTCTCTCTGAATATAAATATTAGAAGAAAGATTTGCTCTCTGTTACAGATCAGAAACAAAGAGTATTGTTTTTCCTGATAAGTAGGAAATGCACTTCTATAATAGAAATATAAAATATAGAATATAGAATTCATATTTAAAAGGACCTTACACTCATTGCTAGTTATAACCTTTGTTTCTATGTGAACACTTTTATTTCCCACTGATATTTGATACCATCTTTGATCACAGAACTTAAGGAATGTGGAGAATTAAGAGACAATGGCAAGTGACAAGTGATACATTTCACAGTAGTGCTGATCCTAGAGCTCACGTGTGCTCTGCCCACTGGCACCCACAGACCTCCTCTTGGTAAATTCTCGGGAAGCATTCCTGTCTACCACAAGAGGATGTTCATCATGGTTTGGGCTGGTTTGAATTTTAGAGTTTTAAATGACATTAACTTGAGTGCTTATTGGTAGAAACAATTGGAGATTAGTAGATAGTAAGATAAAACTTTCTGCAGATGTTTCTTCAAGTATTAAATTTTTGGGCTTTTTTAGTGAAAATGAATCAATACTTTCAGTTGTGTGTCTATTTGCTGTGTTTGTAGATATGTTTAGTAAGAAAAGCACATTATTAGGTGTTCATCAAAGCATACATAAAGTTTTGAATTACAATTCTAAAATTCTATATATTCTGCCTTAATTTTATTGTGTCATCACTATAAATTGTTTGAAAATTGTTTTATATATATCATAAAAGATTTATTGTATATGTTTATTCATCAAATTATGGCTTCATAATATTCCAGTTAAGATCTGTATGCCTCAAATGATTATTACTACAGTTGGGACAGTTACAAACCTTCATAAGAACATAATTGGTATTAAAAAATTATTTGCAGAATTGTTTACAGCCTAAAATCTATAACAAAAATTTTAAATAATTATAAACTGCTATTCTCAATCTGTCTCTTCATTTAGATAAATATTAGGAATCCTGCCAGGTTTGGCAAGGAGAATTGGCAAGTTTTAGGCCTCTATTATATAACATGCACACATACACACACACACACACACACACAACACAAATTTGTTTATGTGTCCGTACATATCCTACCTCTTATAAACCTCAAACACCTTATTCATATTTATATCAGTTGTTGAAATATATATAATAATTTGCATTTATGTAGTAAATTCCTGTAGCTTAAGATTCCTATTTTGGGGTGTGGTGGCACATGCATGGTTTTTATTTGTTTGCACCTTATACCAACTAGCTTTGTAACTTTGAACAAATTATTTAGATTTCTCAGGGCTTCAGCATCCTCATTTGTAAACTAATAATAGTAAACACAATTTCTGCCATTTGTGAGCTAACTTCATAGTAACAGGAAAAATAAAAATTTTTAAGATACCAAAGCTGAACTTTCTTTTACCTGTGTTATAGATTAAAATGAGATAAGGAAAATTGGATGGTATTATGACTTATATAAAAAATGTCCCACCAGGTTGACCCATGCACACAGGCAGGCCTTTGGGGGACAGTGTAGGTGACTTACCTTTAGGAGGTGAGACCCAGTCACAGGTCATCTCCTTCACTGGATCCTCCCTTTCACCATGACTGAAGCAGCTTTTCCTTCACCGTGCATGCCCTCTGTTCTACCCTTTGCCTTGAAGTGCTGCTGACTATAGACTGAAAACAGATGGGCATCAAGCTTTGTGCTTCAGCTATGAGCAAAATGACAAAAACAGAGGTAAAAAAAAACAAAAGGCTTTTTCTAATAAGATCATTTGAATGGAGACCTGGGATGCATAGACAGTGAGCTGCAAGGACTTCCAGGGAAAAACATTTTATGCAGTGGAACTAGCAAGTTCAAAGACCCTGAGGCACAGGAGGGCCTGGCTTGGTGAACAAACAGAAGGGCAGGAGTAAGAGCAAATGAGAGTAGGGCTGTGTAAGTAGTAGGTTGAGGTCCAGATCATGAACAACATGAAGTCATTTTGAGATCCTTCTGCATTGCTCAGAGGGAAATGAAAAACTATTAGAGTGAGAAATTACTGACTTACTTTCACACTGTTACAAGAAAAACCTAGAGAATGTTTAACACATAGGAATAGAAATTAATTTCATGAGCAAAGAACAAGAAACAACTCATGGAACAAAAGATTAATGAGTTAAATGAAGCCTTTTGTATGACAAAACATTAAAATGAAGCCTTTTGTATGACAAAACAATTTAAAAGACAAAGTAGGAAAACCTACATGTAACACTACAATCAATTTTTATTGAGAATAAAATGATGTCATATAAATAATGAGAAAATGAAGATGTGCTTAAATGGGCAAAGGAGAATAAACAAGCAGTGTGAAAAATTAAAAATGAAGACATCAATAAATGTTCAGACTCAAAAGGGAGCTATTAATACCATTCCCCACTTGCCAGTTAGATTAAATTAATATTCTAACAGCACTGTTACAGAATTATAGCGAGGGATTACATTGCTCATTTTAGGTAGTATGATTATACCTCATGGCTTTGAGAAAATGAATATACTCATTCCCTCAAGAATTCTATCTCTAGGGTTGGTGAGATGGTTCAGTGGTCTAAAGCACCTACTTAGAATAAGCTTAGCAAAGCACAGAGACCGTGGTTTGATCCCCCAGCACCACATGCCAGCCAGCCCCGCCCCCTGG
>NDGN011501638.1:0-13955 GCA_002564285.1 Tympanoctomys barrerae
AATAGCATTGGGTCTTCTGCTTAACTGGCAATGTCAGACATTGTTGACCGGAGTCCCCCACAGATCAAACATAACAGCATTGTCCTTCAGAATTTCAATCATGATGTAAGAGAAACGCCCCTGTCTCAAGGAGCTGTCTATTTCAGAACTGGACCATGCATTGGCAAAAGTGAGGGTACATATATGAAAACCTCATCTCTCAGATTATTCTTTTACTTATTCAGAAACATTTCCATTTTTCCTCTCTGAAATCATGTAGAACAGATAAAATTCTCAAGTTAACAGGAAAAATCTAAACTTGTCATCTTATTATATTATATAAATAATCATATCATTGTGTTAAGCTTTTTATTATATTATATAAATAATCATATCATTGTGGACAGCTTTTTCATCAGTGACCATTTCATAATTGCTCTGCCTTTCTAAAATTGTTACCCTAGAGTCATCTTAACACACCAAATGAGAAGTAAATCATCCCCAAATGATATGCATTATTTTGTAATGATCAAGAAATTAGCAGTGTTTTACATGGCGCATCCATCCATGTCAGGAAGTGATATGACTAACCAGACAAATAGAGCAAACTAAGTCTATTATTGAATAGAGTGCACTAGAAATTGGGGGAAATCATGTCTATAATTTTAAGCATGTTAAAGTTCATACAGAAGATTGGTTTCAAAGATTTAAATTATTAAAAACTGTACATTAAATGCATTTTCTTTGGTTGTTTTCAAATACTTTCATAATAAAATTTAGGGGAAAAAATTTCCAATATATCGACTTAGGACCCAGGAAAGTGACTCTCACTGGTAGGCTAACTGCTCTTTTCTTCAGTATACTCATCTGTAAAGAATATTCTTGATGCAGTGTTCTTTTGTTTTAATCTCAACTTAAACATTGTTGATTTTAATAATATGCTCAGCTATGCAATCAGAGTGAAATATTTTTATTATGCTTTTTAGAATGTAATTATTTAAAATGTAAAGATACTCAATTCAATACTTGAGCTCAAAAGCCTCTTTAAGCACCCAGAACAAATATTCCAGAACATCTTTTTTAAATTTATGAATTTGGTGCAGGGTCCCACTCCGCAGCTCATAGTGATCCTCTTGTTTTCAGCCTCCACAGCCCTGAGATTACAGGTGTGCACCACCATACTGGCTCTCAGTGGTCATCTCAGCACACCCAGGGGCGGGGCTGGTGCTGCATATGGTACTGGGAGTGGAAGAAAGGTGCCTGTGCTTGTCCAGGCAGGCACTTAGTTCACTGAGCTATCTCCCTGACACCTACCCGGCACAACAAAATTAGTGAAGTAACAATTGATAAATATTGCCGGGGACATAGCTCAGTGGAATAAGTGCTTGCCTGGCAAGCGCAGGATCCTGAGTTCAATCCCTGGTACCGAAAACAAAATCATAAAGGTTCATAATGTTATAACAATTTTGAATGTATGAGTATATTAATCTAAGAAATATTTAATTTACATGAAGAGTAAAATGATTTGTGTTTTGGGGGGGTTTTTTTGTATATTTTAGGGAAGGGTCTACAGGGTGTTTAGGGTCTAACTACTACATCAGATTTCTAGTGATCTGCCTGTTTGCAGCTTCCTAAGAGCTGGGATTACAGGGGCATCACCATGCCCAATCTCAATTGCCCTCTCAGCACGCCCCAGGGGTAGGCCCAGTATGGCAGGTCCAGGGATTGAACCCCGGCCCCTGTGCCTCCTTGCAGGTGCTTTAATCCATTGAGCTATTTGGCCAGCCCTCATGAAGAGCAAAATTGATTCTGAACTAAGTACATCTATTGAAATGTCTTGAGATTTTTTAAATCAAGTAATTAGGCTATCATCAAACTAATATAAAATAGATTTATATATAAGTAATACATATTCACAAAAATTTTGAAAATGTGTTGATAGTTTTTATTGTATTTATACACAGGCTTAATTAAAACTTGCTTCACCAAATGTAATACCTCCCAATATTTCTCTTCCCCAAAATATTTTAGACTTTGTTTCACAGGTGAACACTGTAGACATCACCTCTTCTCTGTGCTTCCCAATACACCAGATCTGTCAAAGGCGATAAGCCACAGTTGAGCGATCACCTTGCTGCGGCACTTTTACCTCACAGACCAGTGACCTCAGACTCTGTTTTTGCATTTCACGGTGGGTATGAAAAGATTTTAACTTGATCACTTCTTTGAGTTAAGATTTTTACGTTTTTCTAGGGCTCAGGTTCTCCTAGCAGGGCTGTTATCTGTCACAGAGTAACTACATTGCTATTATGTTGCCCTTTGAAGCATGACATCATGCCTCAAAATGAAACACATATACTGAATTGTCGGCACCTGAGATGAATTTTGATAGACTTTCTGAAGCATGCTATAATCTCCAGAGGTAGAAAACACACCCTGTGATTTACTAGAGGGCCAGTTATTGCTTTAAGGACAAAGGATTATAATTTCCTGAAAGATAATGCTATGGATGTCATAATTTGCTTAGGTTTACTGCGTAAAGTCTTTACAAAAAACACGTAACAGCAGTATTGGACAAATTCAGTATATATTAGAAGTTAATTTACTCAGCCCTGCAATATCTTAAAACTGGAAAATATCTACATATAATGACTATGTAAATATTTATATTATGTTTTGCAGTGTATAGCTCATCTCATGATATTCTTTCTTTCAAATAATCATAAAGTTTATAAAATAATATTGCAGAGGACTCAGAAGCTTGCCACAGTTATATAGTTAACAAATGATAAACTCATAAAAATATTTTTAGGTAGTTATAATTTATATTCTGGTTCCTAGTGTTTATAATTTTATTTTTGTACAATTGTCATGTTTTAGAGAATCTGCAAGCAGTTTTAATGCTTGGCAATTAAGCATTATCTTGATGTAGTTTTAGGGTTTTTTTTTTTGGTCATTTTGAGCATGTTTGGTTTTATTTAGAGTGTTTGAAGGTAATTTACTGAAAGTAGTTTTTGGATTATATGATATGTATTATAAAAAAAGGATCCATGTTGAAAATTTCATTTCTGACACACTACTTAATACAACAACAAGCTCTCTGAGTGTAACTTCTCCTGCAAGTATAGTATGTGCATTGCAATGCCATTCATATTGAAAATCAATAAATACATTATTTAAAAACTCTTTCTAGGTGATTTTCCTTGAAAGTTGAATGGAAATGAATACAATGAATGCAAATTTAACAACAGTTCTTCAAATACTTCTCATTAAAAAGTGTTTTATCTTTTTTATCTTCTGTGAATGCCAACTTTTTATTAGACATACTGAATGTTTGAAATACATATCTGGCAAAGAGGACATAAACTGAACCCTTTTGCATTTTAGTTTAAAAATTTTTTTTAAAAAGTTGTATAAGCAGGTTTTTCAATTGTGAAAATTGTACAAAGTGCATGGAGATATGTATACTTGCAATGGAGATTTAATTATAGAGATCGTGCAGTTTTTAAAGATTTTATATATGTTTTATAATTACACAGCTGATTAAAATTGATTCATTGTTATTTATATCCCTATTTTACCCATGAAATGAATTAAGAGTCTAAAGGATTAATAGGAATTAACTAAATAAATATATAATATACTACAAAGTAGAGACTGGAACTCCAATTTGATAGAATTCCAGTATCTATTCTTTCTAGTGATATACCCAGTCTCTACATGAAAACAATACAATCCATAAGGAATTGGAAAATAATTGAGTAAAATTTATACATACTGGGAATATAATTGACTTCAGCAGACATGAGTACCACTGTCTAGCCACACTGATATTTGAGATATAAAGAAAAATACTGATATTACCTGCATTAATATTTTGCTTTGAGGAAAATTTGTATTAATATTGACATTTTAAATATTGCATCACAGCATTGTTTATTTTGATTATATTTCAGTTTGTCCTTAAATTTTATGCTGAAAGTAATTTTTCAGTTTTATAGCCATTGCTCCAGACAATGGTAGGAAAGGAAGAGAACAAGGACTCGAGGATATTTCCAACAAATGAGATTTGAATAAGCCTTGTAACCAAAGCATATAAATATTACAATAATCACATATGAGGAATAATAAATAAGAAATGAGATATAGTCAAATTAGAGCTCTTGATGAGATTAAATAATTTTTGAATAGAGGTAATAAGAGGACTTGAAATTTTACTATTCTTATACTTCTTATTTTAGAGAAGGTAAAATTTCTAGTAATGAGTGAAATATCTCCATAGTACCAATTACAGTAGAATATTTTTCCTCTTGTAAACAATGATAAAATTCTACTGGAAACTAACTATATTTGAGTATGTTTCATTGGTGTTTACCTAAACAAAAAAATTCTTTGTATGATATAAGTATCGGTTTAGTTGTTTAAGGCTTGTATGGTGTAGAATTATATTGTCCATTAAGTGGTTTAAATTGTATTCTGTTTCTTGCCAAAATTTTAAAAACACAGTGAAATAAAAGACAAAAATTAAAAGCCCTACACAGTTTCATACTTATGTTCAGTACGGAAAAGTACTGAATTTCTATAAAACATGATTGTTACAACCTCATAATATAATTACCAGTAATAATTTGTATCTATTGTATCATCATATTCCCAAAGTATTTAATATCTTCCATGATAAATGATTGTGGTCATATAGTAAGGTAACAACTGACTTAGAATCCCCAACTAAATGCTTGTCACTGGAGGCAAAATCTGAGAGTATGATGAATAGGCAAAAGCATTCTGAGTTATCTTATCTGCATGGAAGGCCAAAGTAATGGTTGACAGATAATAAATGGGATGAAAATGTTGCCTCATATTTCTAAATAGGGGCATTTATGAACATATATTCAATATCAGGATTTATCATGCAGAGTTGCCACACAGAAAAATACACACTTCACTAAAATGCTCCTTAACATGAGCTCACAGGTGACATACATTAATTCAAACACAGGAGCTTCAAATCATAATTCTGAGTGAGGTTACACCTTTTTAAAGCTGCAAATTGAAGTTAACAGATCAAAATCAATTAGCTCTGTTAATCTGTTCATAAAGGTGTAAATTCTTAATCAGAATTTATTGCAAGCCTGACAATTTAATTGAACAGCAGTACTAAAGTCTTCAGCAGGCAACTCAACTTTCAGACTCAGTTTTGTTTTGTTTTTTTCCTTCTCTTCAGGAAAATACATATTTTAGAGCCAGCCTGATAGCTCAGGGACTAAAGTGTCTGCTTAGGCAGAGCACAGTAGCCAGGATTGATCCTATCCCCGACCTGCTGTGCAGACCTTGTTCCCAGGAGCAAGCTGAGATGGTGATTGAGACTAGGCATGGTGGCACTCCCTGTTTCACCTGGGAAACTGAAAACAGGAGAATCACTACCAGTGTAATCTATGTAGCGAGACCCTGTAGACTCTGTCCTAAGTACAGAAAAACAATAACAGTGGTAATAATATTTTAATGTTAGTACTAATGAACAAATATAAATATACATAAAAAGTGTGCATAAAGTATTACACACTTTACGTGAAATACAGTTTATGTATTAGAATATATATTTCTAAATCAGTTAGGATTTTGGAGAAATTAAAACTTGATACTTTTTTTAAGACTTGATACTTGATATTTGCCTTATAGAACTATGTTATCTTATAATATAACTCATGGTAGTTTCTCTGCAAACTCGTATTTTTAAATTATTCAACAAAATTCTGAATTTGTTTATAATTCAGAATACATTTTCTTTTACATTTTTTTTTATTTTGAAAAAGAATACAAAAAAAGTTTAAAAAGTGAGGATCAACACAGAATTTCACTGAATAAAATGTGAGGAATTCCACCACGGCTGTTATCAGAGTACTTTGCAGTACTATCTTTTGAAACACAAGTAGCTGCACAATCATAATGCTACTAGCAATGAAAAGAGTCCATCAACTTTAACCTTTACAGCAGAATAAATAACAAGGTTTGATGCTTTGAAAATGACTTAATGTAAGTTGCTTTCAGAAAGCTACATATAGTATGTTTGTACTAGTGTTTGATTTTGGGCATTAAAATCTTCATTTACTTTATAATCCAGTGAATTTATATTAGGAGACTGTTACAAATGGAAACAAGTTTGTCAGGATGGGCATCATGGATGCTGTAAAAATATTCAAGGCTTCATTGATTTGCGAACAAAATTTGTCTTTGATACGCTTAACTTCATATATATCTATGTCATATGAATAAATTTATGAACATTGATTATACAAAAATTTCTGAAATTTTAATTTCTTTGACTTTCTTAGAATTTGGATGTAATTCCTCATTAGTTGAAGTATTTTGTTATATTTTTTAAAAAATTGTCACTCAACACTTCAACTAACTGATAAAGCTTTATAGTAATATTTATCAGATATTTACTACAAATTGCTAAATTTCTAGGAATTGGTTGAGTGAGTAGTTAATGAAATAAATAAAATGCTTGATTTTGTAAAGTCAATATAAATACTTTTATATATTTCACAGATATGTTAAATAACATCTCAGACATATTTAATAATTATTCAAACCTAATAGCTTCAAAAGCATTGATTGATGAAGAAATTACACATAGATTGAATGGATTTTCAGTCTTCTAATTACTAGCAGAATTTAAGTCTGAAGTTTTATATTTGTGCCAGTTGGAGTATTCTTTTAACATTTAAATTTTTTTCCATTATGATTCAGCCCTTCAACCTGTGTTTAAGAAATAAATCGAACCTGTAGGTGTAAATATTGTATTGTCTCCTTAGTGTGAGACCTTCAAAGAGAAAAATGGAATCTAAAGGGTACAAAAAATACTGAGAAAAGGGAATGAATTTATTCAAAAGGAAAGAGTTACTGAGTTGAAGAAAAGGACAGGTGAGGAGGAGGAGAAAATGATTTATCCATGTATGTAAGCAGAATGGCTTAGACAATGTACTCTGCATTTCTGCTGGTCTATGGAAAGGAGGATATAATTCTTAATTTGTTTGGTCTCCTTTTCTGAATTGTTTTTCTTTTTTAACTTTTTAATTTCTAAAATATTTCTTTTTTTCCAATTTTACAAGCATAAATCTGATAATACGAATACCTGTTCAGAAGACAACACAATGCATTACAACATAAAACTGTGAAATTCATATTACTTTGTTATGTGAGACTCTGTATCACTTGTAATTTTTTTTCAATTCTAATTTGCACTCACTTTAAAAATAAAACAGATATGATAAAATCATATTTTGTTTTTACTGTGATCTTGTTTCCCTTAAAATATTTGGAAATTTTGTGAGAGAGGCTAAAATCATGAACTAATAAATCTGCAGGGAAAAAAGACTGTATATGTGAACCTAATGATAGCCAGAAATGATAGTTTTCATTAAAAAATCCCACTATTTTGGGAAAATCTGTCTCATGTATTAAATTTAGTGCTCAGTTCGTAGAGCTGAAATGATGACAGTTCACAATGTCAAAGCAGCATTATACAGACATCCGCTTTCTAATAGATGTCTGAGTAGAAAATGTTTTAGTTAATCTGATTGATTCTCAAGCTACTTTGGAATCATCGGTGGACCTTAGCAAGCCTTCCAAAGAGGATTTATTTTCAACAACCCTTCAGGTTAAAATGGTTAACAGCTGAATTAAGTGCTGTACCTTCGATGACCTGAAAGCAAGGAAAGAGCACAAATGAATAATTTGTAGAAATGTTATACTTTATTCCCATTAAACACAGAACACAGAGAATTTTTTAAAAGTGACTGTACAGTAGAATTTTAGGATTGAAAGTGATATTAGATAAAATTGTGGCAATTTCTATGTGTTGAGCACTTTACTAAATAAATCATATTCATTGTGTAATTGTAATTTTCACAGTACATGATATAGAGGGTATAACCTCTTTTGATGGATGTATGAGTCACAGTGTTCTAAGTTCACAATCATTGTCAAATAGGACTTTAAAGTTCAAAAGAGATTGTAAGCAGTTCAGTATACCTTTAGAGATCAATACATTAAATATTGTGCTTTCTTTATCACTCACTGCTAATTTAGCATTTAATGCCCTTATAAATCTTTGAGATACATACAGCTTGATCAATCAGGTTGTTCTTCAAATAGATAGCAGTAAGTACATACATATAAAATTGAGTAGGAAATTTATAGTATCCAAGAACACTGTAATTAAGGGGGGTGACTTCTGGATCAGTCCATTGATTGGATTGGCACTGTCCTAATCCCAGTTGACCGGATAAAATACAAGGTAAAGAAGTAGGCTTGTGTCTTTCTTCTTTGTTGCTTTGGCTGCCTTTTTCCTCCATGAACTTTTCCTCCTCTGCCATGTGATGCCTTGCCTCAGCAACTATGGACTGACATCTCTACCACTGTGAACTGAATAACTCTTTCCTCCTTTAACTTTTCACACTGGATATTTTGGCATACACATATTAATTTTCAAAAATCATAATTTTCAAAGACAAGAAATATCTTCTAGCATGGTTTTAATAGTGTTTCACATGAAAGAGTAAAGCAAGACTTAAAGGGAACTTGGAGCTTCAGATTGCACCTGATATTGTGTTAACATAAATTAATAAATTTTGTATAAATATTCAGGACATTCTTAGAGAACACACATACTCAGAAAGCGAAAAAGACCTACCAAGAAATGGCTAAAAGCATGCAAGTGAAGCATTTAGTGTCAAATTTCCAGTGCATCATCCATATAAACAGTGTCCATAAATTTTATGTGCTGATAGATCACCTGCAAATCCTACCAAGAGGTATGTTCTTTTGCAGTAATTCTTGAGTGAAATTTGGAATTCACATTGCTCAGAACATTCCAGTCATATTACAGCTGTTTTGATCAATTTCCAAAAACTTAGTGGCTTAAAGTAACACAAATTTGTTTTCTTAAAATTCTAGATGCGAGAAAACTGAAAGAGGCTATAGTCAAGATGCCAGTACAGTTTCTCATCTGCAGACTTCAGAAAAGCATTCATTTCCTTAGCTTTTCCTTGCTCCATAGCTTCTTCACCCATTTCTTGGCTCATGGCCACATTTTTCCTCCAAATTAGAAATTCTATACTGAGTAAAGAAATTCTATTCTATTCTAATGAGTGCTTCCCACATTATTTTCTATCAGGTTCCTTACTTTGGTCTGCAGCTCTCCTTCTCAGACTTCATTCTACCTCCTTCTTTCCCCTTTAAACACTTAACATTTTATTAGATTCAACTGGATAATCCAAGATTATCGTCCTATTTTGAAAGCGCTGAGTAGTAACTTTAATATCATTTTTATCCTTAATTTGCTTTGACATATGCTGTGGTTTGAGTCATGTCCTCTAAATCTGTAAGTTAAAGTCATAACCCCAGGACCTGTGAATCTGACATTATTTGGGTCTTTCCAAATGGAACCATACAAAAGTGAGATCCTTAGGATGGGATACAGTCCAATATCCCCTCTTACAAGAAAATGGAAATTTTTTATAAATGTAAATGGGGAGATTTGCATACATTTACATTCAGAGAATAGATGCAACTCCAAGAAACATCAAGTCTGAGTGGTTACACCAGCAGGTACAAAGACATCAGTCAGTGCTGTCCTCAGACTCTCAATGTAAAGACAAACACACTAATACCTCTGCGTTGGGCTCCTAGATTCTGAAATAGTGAAAACCACAACTTCTGTTGAGTGAAGCCACAAAGTTTGGGCCATCTTATTATCATAACCACACTAGTACAACAGCTAACATAGAAAGTTTACAGTTTGCTAAAAGTAGGATACAAACATCTTTGAGCACTCATAAATTTCATGATAACATTTTAGATGACATTTTATACATGATACATTACCATCAAGCCATCCCTGCTGAAAACTCAAATGAAGAGTATTTGGGATAGGGATAGAATCTTGTGAAATAAAAATGGAGTAATTCTGAATATACAACAGACTCCTTGAAAAGTGGCAAATGATCTCCATTTATGAAATATTCATGTTTAATGGGTAAAGGGGATCAACAAATTAGAATATCAAAGACATGTGATGCATTAAATAGCCCTGTCATGCTTTATGTCTATATGGTGCCTCAAAGTCTCAGGAAGTCATAGGGCAGGCTTCTAGAGCTTGTAATTATTTCAGAGCCCAATAATTATCATGGGAGTGAGTACTACATTCACTTTGGGACAGGTAGCCTGAATAAAACATAAGAGAAGGAAAATACTTGCTCTCCTACTCCTCCTATGTTGCTCTTGCTGCTTTTTCTTCCTTCTTCCACCATGAACTGAAACCAGGACATGAAAATCTTCTGGCACTCATCAAACTTACCTATGAATTGCTGCCCTCTGCTGTGTGTCACTCTGTTGTGGAGACAGCTGAGGATGAACTGAAACCTCTGCAAGGATATTTTGTCTCAGCAATGAGAGAGATGCAACCAAAACAAGAATCATTCCATGCCTAACTGGGCTACCCTAGAGCAGGAAGCTTTAAGGGAGGAACATTTTTTTTCTCGCTTTCTGTTTTCATTGTATGTCAGAAAAATGAAACACAAAACAATCAAATATGTGTATGTTATTATTTTTTTCTTTCTCTATGTTAGGGGTTGACCTGGAAAGAAAAAAAAAAATGTTATTTTAGTGTTTCTTAACTGTACAGTTACCTTCCTAGTAGAGACAATGAAGACATCACATAGGCAAACGTATGAATATGTCCAGCTGTTTAATAGACACTATTTCTCAGCAGGATGACCCTCTGAGGTGAGACCTTTGTAAAGTAGCTAGGTTTATACCAGGTCAAGGGGACAGAGTGCCTCATACAGGATTCCTAACGTCACACAAGGAAAACATAATTGAACTCTTTCTGTTTCTCTATGAGCACAGACTAAAATGGGAACACAGAAGCACACAGTCGGGCAGCAGCAGGCTGCAAAGAAACAGTCCCTCATCAGAAACGCAATTCTGTGGAACTTTCACCTTGGATATTCCTTTTTCTAGAATTTTAAGAAACACAGTTCAGATGTTTAAGCCACCCTGAAGATGGTACTTCATTAGAGAAACCAGGGAAGACTAAGACTTCATGAACATATCCCCAAATTTAATTTACTGAAAAGTAGGCCAACTTCTCCATTCTTGTCATTATTAATAAAATGTAACACCTTGTTTAAAACTAGTTTGCGTTTCTTCCTAAATTGGTTGAATGTGCTGTGAGAGATCAGAAATGCTAGTTATTGGAACATCCTAATGCATTTTCTAAAGGTTTTACTGTCTAATACTTTCCTTTATGATTTTCCTTTCTGACATCTGCCTGTTTGATGGAATGTCCAAGTGTTCCATGGTGATCCACAGCAGTTTCTTGTGACAGTTTACTGGGCAGCAGTGAGTAACACCCAATGACACTGCTAACACAGCACATCATAAAGTTGCCAAGACTCACTACTGATAAAAGATGAACAAAATTTTAATATCTGCTTTCTCATTGTGTGTCACATATTGTATTACTGAGACAGCCTGCAAACTGTTCCCTTAACTTATACAACACTTTATCACGAATTAAACATGTTTAAACACCATGAAGTCTTCTGTGCATTTGACCATTAGATGCCATTTGCACCGCACAACCAGGACTCACAATTTCTTGTCCCAGTTCTGCAGATGTATTTTCTCTTTGCTTTACAGCAAACTTTCCATGGTCACACTGTGGCCCTGTCATCAAAAAGTTCTGCTGCATGTTGCAGAATGGAGCTGTAATACCCTCTTTTCAATAAAACCATTTGTGCTTCCCATTCATACATACACCACTTTCTGTAATTTTATTTTGCTAATAAGTTAGTCTAATGACCCTCAAATTCCACTGTGCATACGAATTTTCTTTTATTTATTAATTTTTTGTGCAGAACTGGGGTTTAAACTCAGGCCTTTGCACTTGCCAGGCAAGAACTTATTCTACTCAGCCATTTCCCAGGCCCTGCATTTTGTAAGAGTTTTTTAATGATGATTCAAAAATTCTTTCAAGTATTTTCTTTAAGGTAGTCTATATTAAATGCTGAAAATTATATTTAAATATATCATAGAAATAAAAATAAAATATACGAATGGTGGAACAATGTTTCCACTTCTTTGCTATATTTAATTCCTGGCAAAATTTACCTTATTGAAAATTAATGAATAAAAATCTTAAATCATCACAAACCTGAAGTCATTTAAAATTTCATTAAGACTGGGCATGGTGGCACATGACTGTAATCCCAGTGTTTGGGAGGCTGAAAGCAGGAGGATCACTATGAGTCTTATCTGTGTAGTGAGACCCTGCAGATCCTGCACTAAATGCATATATATATATATATATATATATATATATATTTCTCTGAAACATCAATGGTTCATATTTCATGAACTAAAGACTATGAAATTCAATTTGATTCTCAGCTTCTACTTCTTATTAAATTCAGCAAAGTGCCTTAGCTTTAGCTATCCTGTATGTCTACAAATATTACCCAGAACAATTTTACATTGTTTTTGTTCAGTCTCATTGTATGGGCAGGCCTTTCCTTCTGGCTTTTGGTTTTTTATTTTAATCTTAATTTTGCTAATTATTAACTTACTTTTTAAATTGACTTCTCCAGGTCCTCTGTTTTGACCTACAATCACATATTAGTCTCTAAAAATGCTTTTTACTCTCCATTTATTAGCCATAACAAATAATATGTAATTTTAAAATATCCTTTTACTCATATATTCATGGTCATAATATCTAATGACAGTCACTGAAATATCGGTTTACAATAATGTAAACATTGATGGCATTTGAATGGTTCTCACAGGATCAGGTATCCTAAGAAAAGTTATCCCAAAATTTATCTAATGTACAAGCAATGTTCTAATTTTATATCCTTATTATATAGATTTTTTTCCTTATGTTTGTCGCTTCATGATCCCAAAACAACCATGCAATCCTAGATATTTACAGCTAAGGAATCTTAATGTTCCTATACATACCTTTCTTTGCTCTGCTTGATATAGGTAGAAGTAATAAGGTAGGTCAGGTATTTGCTTTCCACCAAGGAAGACTATGTGAGACTCTAAATTGGAGGGACGCAAACTGCTGCGCTACTGCAAGTCCTGCCACATAGACTGATGTCCGAAGAGTCCTCTACTGACATAGCTAGGAGCTGTTGACTTACACAGAACCTCCACATAATACAAAGTTGTTGCACACATTCAAAATAAAGTGAACCAGGGAAATTTAATTATAAAATAAGTACATGCCAAAGCATTATCAATGGCCGGAAGAAAATTAGCAGCTTAAAGGAGTAAAAACAGGGAAGTTGCAAGAGTTAGTAGTCTGAGCAGGACTTCACAGCAGGTGTAAGTAATATCAATGGAGTAATTCAGTTGTGTTAATATCATAAAATGAAAAGCAATCCTGGAGAAATAACTGAATAGACAAGATGAATGTATAATGGATTCAGTTGAGGATTACATTAGTGAGCCAGGAGAAAAAGCTGAAGAATAGTGTGAAAACATATTACAAAGGCATATGGAGATGGAACTTATGAAAAACAAGTTATAAATCAGAAAAGAACTCTCAGGAGTTGCGATGGCTGCCTAACAGAAAACATAACAGGGAAGAGAGAAAAGTGAATCCTCAAAGCAATGAGGTGAGAATGGTGCAGAAATAAAGTGAGAAACTCTACTCATCTGTTTTGAATACTTAGAAAACCAGAAAATCAAATATACCTTCAAAAAGGAAAAATTACGCTCAATCCAGAGACAATGGTAAAATAATTTGGAGAGAGCTATTAGTTAATATCTGTATGCTGAATGCAATTTCACAAGACAATGGATTGATATGTTCAAAATTGTCAAGAAAAACAGAAACTGGGGCCAGGGAGATGGCTCAGTGGAATAAGCGCTTCCCTGGCAAAAGCAAGGGCCTGAGTTCA
>NDGN011501650.1:968-21243 GCA_002564285.1 Tympanoctomys barrerae
TGCTAAGCTTGTTCTAAGTAGGTGCTTTAGACCACTGAGCCATCTCACCAGCCCCAATTTTTTCATTTTTTAAAGAGAGTACATAATAGTATTAAACAGAAAAATTACAAATGATACAGAATTTCACTAAACAATGAGTTTCATAGTAATTGTTGTATTGCATAGTATTGTCTTCAAATTAATTGTTCATCTTACCAGATAGATGCATGCAAAATTGGAAGAAGAAAGAAAAAAAATTATGGGAAATTAAGAAGAAAAAAAAAAGGAAAAAGAATTTTTAAAAGACGACAAAACTAAGCATTAACTGCTCCTTTCCATAGACCAGCAGCAGTGGGGCTGGGGAGATAGCTCAGTAGAATAAGTGCTCTCCTGGCAAGCTCAGGGTCCTGCGTTCAATCCCCAATACTGAAAACAAAACAAACAAAGAACCTCTGTAGACCAGCAGCGATCCGTGCACAGTTGTCCACACCATCCTGCTTACATACATAGCTATAGCTCTTCCTCCTGCACCTCGCCTGTCCTTCTTCTCTTCTCAGTAACTCCTTCCAACAGATTGACTGTGAGGCGTGAAAGAGTCACAAGGTTTTGGGGCCAAGATATTGGAAGAACATATTGCCACTAGTGGAAATGGACCAGACTAAGACAGGAGCGGGTTTGGTGACAGAAAACCATTTCAGATATTTTCATTTAAGATGTTTAATGGATTTTTTAACAAGACAGTTGGATCTACAAATCCAAAATATCCAACTGTTTGGAACAATCTAATCAGAGAAGAGTTCTTGGTTAGAGATTGGACGGCATGAGCTATATCCTGCTGGACACATACTATTTTTTAAAAGGAGAGGTGATTCGCAGACACTGTGCAGAGGTGAGACTTCTGGATGCTGAATGCTTAGAACACCTGGGAATACTCTCAGGGTTTATGTTGGTGGGTTACCGTGGTCCCAAGATGTTGCTGGAATATCCCTTGGAACAAGACTGGTTCTGACGGTGGACCGCACCTTTTTGAATTCAGGAGTTCTATGCTGTACCCTGAACTCTATTTGGAACGGTGCTCAGTCAAGACTTTGTGCTGCCATCTCTTCTCTCATGGCTGACAGGATCAGAACCACAACCAGTGGGAATTAGCCCACACTTCCTAGGGCACTCTCCCGGAGAGGCAGCCCATTAGAAAGTTCTTTCTTAAATGGAGCCCAGACCGGCCTCATGTGGTTGGCTCTCTCACCACAGTTAGTGGGTGAGACACAAAGCACAAGAGTTGGACTTGGTCGTAAGTTTCTTGGCTTTCCTCACCCTCCCAGGGCCTGTCAAGTGGTTTAGATTGAAAACTTAAACCCTTGGCCTTCGCTAAACCTTTCCAGTATTTTCTGTCAAGAGGTTTCCTGGACTTGTGAAGGGAAAGTAAACCAAATGGGCATTTGTTTCTCCTCAGGGAAAGCGCAGAGCTCACAGGCACTGCAGGCCTATTTCTGTCTGTGGATGGTGGCGCTCTGCCAGGAAGGAGCAGAGGTGTCTGCCTGCAGTGGTGTCCAAGCTGAGGGTGGTGGTGCGGTTCTTGAAGCCGAGGAAAGCAGATATGTGGGCAGGGTTCAGAACTGGGGGCCACCTTCAAGCCCAGGCCCCCTCCTTTGCCACCCCACTGGCACCCTCTTTTCTGTAGGTTCAGAACTGCTAGCAGCTTTATTTTTCCCCCCCAACAGGAAGTAGATATATCCTCTGGGCATGATGGTGCACACATATACACCCAGAACTCTGAGAGGCTGAGGTGGGAGGATTGCAAGTTTGAGTCCAGCCTGGATAACTTAGGGACTGAGTGAAAACCTGTCTCAAAATTAAAGATAAGAAAGTTCTGGAGAGTCAGGATTTAGTTCAGCGGCACAGTGCCTGCCCAGGCAAGCACTACGTCCTGTGTTTGAGTCCCGGAACCGAAAAAAAAAAAAAAAAGCAAAGTGAAGAAAAAAAGGTCTGGAGACACAGCTCAGTGAGAATGTCTAGGGTTCAACCCATAGCAAACGCGTGCACACACACATACACACGAACACACAAAAGTAGATACCAAGGCTTTGGTTGGACCATGGCCTATCGTACCCTCATCTCACCCTAGGATGCTCTGGGGCCAGTCCCATGGTCCCAGTTGCACCCCAGTTCTCCCAGACAGGGCACTGATGCCCCTTTGACTGGATGCAAATGCTGGGTGGAGGACAGTCTGCAACAGCACACAATGACAAAGGTCCCTTTAATGCAAGGGATTCCATCACTGTTCTGATCTGAAGACTGAATGCCATCTAGAGAAGCACCAATTCCTCAAGACCAGAGTTCTGGTGTCTCAGAGCCCTGGACCTGAAGCCAGGTAGAGCACAGATGAAATGCGAGCAGTATGTGCTAAGCCACTGGCAGGCCCCTGGCCATGTTAGGATTTGTGCTTTCTTTAACATTTTTGTGGGACAGTTGCAAGTGTGAATTCTGGGTGGCTTTAAAAATTGATATATTTTATAATGTAGGTTTGTAAAATATAGATTTAAAAATAGATTTCTCAGCCTTGACCTTTGAATCCCTGATCTCGGCAATCTAAGTGCCTATGCGGCAAGTGCAAGGACCCAAGTTCCAACCCCAGTACCGGATGCTGTGCTGAAACCGGGCAAGGTGGCACACGCCTATAATCCCAGTGCTGGGGAAGCTGAGACAGGAAGATCACTATGAGTATGAGCTGTGTAGCAAGACCCTGTATCAAAAGGAGAAAGAAAGAAAGAAAGAAAGAAAGAAAGAAAGAAAGAAAGAAGCCTGATTCAAGGAGCCCCAGGGGAGTCAGAGAACTGAAAACTCTCCCAGTTAAGTCTGATGTATGTTTGGCATCCACCAGTCTAAGTAAGGACTGGGGACAGGGCAGACCCTTAAGGGTTGGCCCTGGACTTCCTGGTCTCCACCTTAGTCCTGGGCTTGCGTTAATCTTTCCATTGTCTACCTAGGTGGCTTAGACCCTCAGTCGCCTCCCTGTCCTGCAAAGCTGCTCCTCAAGACTGCGGGTAGGATTCCTGAGCTCATGTGTGAAGAACACATAGCATCCCTGGAGAAGGTTGCTTGTTAACTCCATTATCTCTGGTTACATCTACGGAAGGAGTCTGAGCTGGGTGACTCATTGGCCATGCAGGAATGGCCTGGAATACAGGAGAATTAGGGCTGCCTCCTTCTGCTGCTAATCTGGGCGTCCCTGCTCCTGCAGCGAGTGTCCAGTCTGGCCCCATTGGGTTCCCTCTTGGTGCTAGCGTGCCTTTCTTGAATATGCTTTCTATTCTTTTGGCAGAATCCGGAGCAGGTGTAATGCCCTTTTGAGTTTATTTGGAAATACTCCTGGCTGGTGAAGTGAGCTTACCCACCTGCTCACCCTGTTGTGGTGGCTTGTATCCATCCCTTTGTGCTTGTGTTTACGACTATGGTACAACTGCTTGGAACTGCAATGTCCGATTTCTCTGGAGACATGGGTGTTCTGGAGACACAGTGAAATTCCTCAGACTTGGAGGGTCCCCAGCATGTAACACAAGCTCCCTGCTGGCTTCAGAAGGACGCAGGGTGGATGGAGTTGGGCTGTTAACACAAGAGCAAGGGAGGAGGCTGGAGCCACTCATCCACTTACTCAGTCAATGCTATGAGCACTTCAGACGCACCAGGCACTTGCACATGCTGGGAAGAATAAAGAATAAAACGGGCCTGGCTATTCCAGCCCAGCTTTTCTTTGTCACCTCCTTAGGGCACTGAGCATAGAGCCAGCTTAACCCTTCCTCCTGCAAGCCCACAGCCACGGGGTGCCCACTGTGGATCAGGATAAGGTGTGGAGGGGATCACTCTTGCCTCTCAGGGGCTCATGGTTCAGTAACTAAGCAAGCTCAGAAACAACAAAATCACCCTCTTTCAGGTCTGATTTGAAACGAACGAAATATATGAATTCTCCTAGGAGCTTAATCAGAGCTAAAATACAAGGGTGTACAAAGTACAGCAATGTGAGAATTAAATATACTTTAAAGAAGGGCTCCATTTGGAAAGCATTTGCTAAATGCCTACTATATGCCTAGTGTTGTGTGTAGAAATATAGAAAAGATGCCTTCTGTTTCTACCAAATAGCATCTAGCAATGCAGAGTTTAAAATTAAGAGCAATTGGATTTTGTAACCTATATCTACCACTTAGCAGCTGTGTGACCATGGGCAACTCACCTGCCCTCTCTGAGCTTCATATTTCTTATTAAAAAGTGGAAGAAATAAAGTCTACCACACAAGCCTACTGAGAACGATAGCTGGGACTTTCTCTTAAGCTCCAGGTTGGCAGCCCTTTGGCCTGTCTGCCATTGTGTGTAAGAGTTAGTTGTGCAGAGCACAACTTGCTGGGACTGTGAGTCTGCCAAGGCATCGGGGGAGACCATCATATTCAGCCTGTGTCTGTTGTGATTTGGGCTGGGTGGACTGACTGTCCCCAGGTCATGTCTGGTTGCCAAACCTACAGACAAGCGGTCCCCAAAGCCACTGTTTCTGAGTCATGGGCAGTACCCCTTGTCCAGAGGCCATGGTGAGCCCATCTTCCCTAGAGAGGAAAGACCCTGGGGCCCTGCTCAGGCCATGGCCTGGGTTAGGCCTGCTGCTGTCTCCTACAGTGTCTGATGTCCACTTCAGTTGCAACTCACCCTGCACTCAGGATCTGGAACTCACCTGGTCCCTGAACCTTTCTTTCTGTCCTTGTTGGGCTGGCCTGTCTGCCCATAGTGACTTCTGCCGGACCTGACTCCCAAATCTGAGCTCTCCTGGTCTCTGCTGACCTGGCCGAGGCTGTATCATCTGCCTCCCCAGCCACCACGCTGGCTTCTGGCTCTTTCTCCTACCCTAGGCCTGCTGGACACATTGCTCTCAGCATTTCTGCCTGAGTGGGGGTCCTAACCCACCCAACACACATGCACAGAATTTCAAGAGTGTGCCTGGCCCAGGATCAGGGATGGGTGGATGGGTGGGCAGTTCCTGCCTTGAAGCACCTGTCATTCAATATCCTCAGAACAAAAATGGTGCTTCTGGGACAGGAGCTTGCAGCGGAGGAGAAGAGGAGGACAACAACAGCATGCCTTCTTGGAGTACTCGAGGACCCTCTCCAGCTAACCTGTAAGACAGGCACAGGCAAGAAGCAAGGCGACCACTGGTATCCAGTTACTGAGCACTCACCACATGCCAAGACTGAAATGCAACAGGAATGATGAGATGTACTTTCTACCTTCAGAGCTGAGAGGCCAGGATTGGCTCCAAAGATGTCCAGGTCCTTGTCCTCGTGATGCTGTGACTATACTGCTTCTCCTGGCAAGGGAGAATTAAGGTTGCAGATAGCCTTATGGCTGCTGATCAACTGAATTTAAGATAAGGAACTTATCCTGGATTATGGGGTGGGTCCAGTGTGATTGCTGGGCTCCTTAAATGTGAAAGAGGGATCCAGAAAAATAGGACAGTGACGACATGTGAGAGGTCTCAGTCAGCCCTTTAGAGATGGAGGAAGGGGTCACACGGCAAGGAGAGAAGGTAGCCCTAGAAAGTGGGAGAGACCACAAAGGATTCTCCCCTAGGGCCTTGGAAGGAGCAAAGCCCTGCGGACACCACTGAGAACCATTTCAACCTCTTCTGACTTCTGGGACCGGAAGGTAGCAACACGATGTTGTTTTAGGTCACTGAGTTTGAGGTAATATGCTATAGCAGCAACAGGAAACTAATGCGCGGTCCAACGGGGAAGATGGAAATGGAAGAGGGCTTGCAGCGCAGCGGGATTCATGTGAGGACAGGAGAGGGAGTGAAGGCTCAGAAGGCGCCTACTGCCACATAGCCTTGGCGGCAGTTGGGAAGCCACTAGGTACCTGGAGAAGAAGAAGCCTGGTAACTGGAGAAAACAGAAGAAACTGGATAGGAATTCACTGTATCTGCTAGTGGGGCAATGAGCGGGTCCCACAAAAGTCCAGAGAAGAGGAGCAAGAGGACCTGGGCCAGAATGGAGGGTAGGAAGCCATCATCTATGCAGGCCAGCTCCTCTATCCAAACGACCTTTCTTTGGGAGAAGGATTTGGGTAGAGTTCAAAATATCAAAAGTGGGTAGATAAATCATATCATATTCATGGAATAGGATATTAAACCTCAATCAAAAAGCAAATAAAAATACTTTTTTACAGAAAAAAGTATAGAGAGCACAGATCTGACCAGCAATTTTCAGGACATGCTCACACCCAAGAGCTCAAAGATGACCAAGGGGATACATCCTGCTAGAGTTTCCTCCAGTCAGAAACTAGAAAAGATGTCAACATTCTCCACAGATGACTCATTACATTTGAGGCAACAAGAGTATGACATCCTATGGAACTTAGTAAAAGCAAAAAGGCAGGCAGGTCCATTTTGGTCGACAAGTAGAATGACCACAAGATTTATCCTAACCAGATTTTTGACAGCATAAGGGATCTTATTGTTAATTATATAGGACAGAGGGCATTAACAGACTGTCTCAGATAAACTGGAACATAGGATCATCCGACTGATAAACAATGATCTCCAAAGGACTATTTTTATGTTAAAACCTACAATCTATAGCAATATATATGGCATGAGTCCACCTGGGATTTGTTTGCAGAAAGGATACATGCTTGCAATTACATAGGTATTGATAATTTGTATCAGAATAAGAAGCTTCTTACCATGGTCATATCTGGGGACAAGAACACAGTAAGCACTTGTGTTCATTCTATACTCTACACTGGATACTAAGATTATTTTTATGATAAAATATGTGTTAGAATACATTGCTGTAGTGGATTGCTAATGGTGGTCAACTTGTTACACCTAGCTGAATTGAACCAGTATGGTGCTGGGTGGGGAAAGCCCACGTGAGGACTGTTGCCAGCAGCATAAGAGGCAGAACTGGAGAAGCTGTTGGAAAGGTATTGGGCAAGCTGTTTGGAGAAGCTGTTGGAGCTGTTGGAAGCCATTGGTTCTCCTGGGCTCTTCTGCTGGTTGACCTTGTCATGCTGGCTTTCCTGGTGAACTTGGCTGCTCTTGTCAGAGGAGGAGCTCAGGACCTTTGCTGTCACTGAAAGTGGCTATGGTTCATTTGCAGGGAGCTCTGGCCCTCTGTCTGGCTCCAGAGGAGAAGATGATGCACTACTCAGCCTTGTGGAGAAAGTTGTCATGCTGGCTTTTGTGATGGGAACTCAGCCTTCCTCATTGCCAGAGGAGCTTAGACCCTCACTGCTGCTGAGGGTGGCTGTGGTATCTTTGGGGGAGCTCTGGTTCTCATCTTGAGCATGACTTCCTGGCTCTAGTTCAGATCCCTCAGGCTTCTAGCATGATGCTTCATCTTGCTGGCACAGACTTTCTAGCTTCTGCCATAAGCTTTGGGCCTTGCCATCACAGGTCTGTGACATGGACCTGCCCTCTGTTGTGGGCTCTTGGCCTCCAGTTGGACTTGTGGGAGGCATCGTTATGAGCTCTAGGTCTTCAGCTGGACTCATGCAGAACATTATCACAGGATCCAGGCCTTCAGCTGGATTCTTTTGTCTTTGGTTTTGGAGAGATTTCCTGCACTCTTTGTATATGATTTTTTTGTGATTATAAAATAATCTTATAAAATGTTTCCTGTATTGTATTGTTCCCCTTGCAAAAATCCCAAACCATGACAGTTGCTATAATGAAATTCCATAGACTGGTGGCTTACTCAACAGAAATTTATTTTCTTGAAGTTCTAGAGACTGGATATACAAGATTATAGAGTGCTGTGTTCACCTGGAAGGATAAGACAGAATCTGTCTGTCTGTCTGTGTCTCTGTCTGTCTGTCTGTCTGTCTGTCTGTCTCTCTATCTCTCTCTCTGTCTCTCTCTGTCTCCCCATCTGTCCTGTCAGATTAAGAACCTACTCCTTTACTTTATTTCATTGTAACCACCTCCTAAAATCCCTGTCTCCAAATACAATAACACTAGGTTTAGAACTTCCATATAAAAATTTGAGAAGGATGTGATTCAATCTATAGAATTTCTCAGATTTGTTGGTATAATCTCAATCTAAAATTTGGCAGATTTAAGATTGAACAAGAGCTACTTGGGCAAGTGCAGTGACTGGGGTGCCAGCCCTGCCCCTGGGCACACTGAGCCGGCCCACTGGGACCCGGCATGGTGGTGCACCCCTGTAATCCCAGCACTGGGGAGGCTGAAAACAGAAGGATCACTAGGAGCCCACGCTGCATGATGAGAACCAGTACCAATACAAAACTAAATAACTAAAAAGATTGAACAAGAGCTAATACTTCAGTTTGACTTTGAAAGTAGTGAGAGGCTGGCCTCCCAGCTCAAGCAGCTGGGCAGGAAGATATCCCCACACCTCCTAAGGTCAGTCTTCATGGTCTGTGCAGATCTTCCATAGATTAGATGAGGGCCACCAGCATCCGGAGAGCCATCTGCTGTGGGCAGTCTACAGATTCAAAAGTTAATCTCACTCAGAGCCACACCCCCCAATAACGTCTGACCAAATATTCTGGGCGCCTCACAGCACAGTGAAGTTGACACATGAACTTAACTATCACAAAATGTAAATTAGATTGGGTGCATATATCTCTTTCATAATAAAACCAAAAGCAAATAAGGCCATGGAAAGTCAAATACACTTTCATGGGGCAAGCGGCCCTCAGTCTTTCTCCATTCCATGGATCAGCTTCGTTGGCAGTCCACTTCCTCTTATAATCCCAGCCTCTGAATCCCTACAGTTGCAACCAGAAGTGAGAGGAAAAGAAGACGTAGTAAATAAATGAACAGGTCAGCCTCAGGAGAGACGATAAAAATCTCCCTACCTTTCCAACTGGGACAATTGTCAAAGTAGCGGCTAGGTTTTTGACAGAAAGATATCTTTACAACTGAAAACTGTCTCCTTAGGTTAAAAGGAATAGATTCCCATTTTCAGAAAAGATTTTCCTTCTTTATTCTAAAAACTGCAGGACAGTAAATTCTTCCTCCCACTCTTTTTTCCCTTGAAAAAGGGAGCATATTTTAAAGCTTCCTCCTTTCAATGATAAGTTTCTTCCAAAAAGGGAAGAGTTGAATTTTAGGTCATTTGTCCACCCACTTCCTGAGAAGAGGTCACTTCCTTAGCTCTTGTGACGCCCTGCCCAAGAGCTTTCCTTGGATTGGCAGTCTGATGGAACTGCCTGAGAGGGGTCAAGTTTATCCCAAGACCTGTTGGCTTCCATGAATTTTTTTTTTTTTTTTCTTCTAGAACTCTTAGGGAAGTGGAGGGGCTAGAAACACCTAGGGTGGGGTAGCTTGACTATTGTCCTCAATACCTTCTTAGTAGGAAGACTCCCGTCAGATGCACTCTGTCCCCACCCTGGCCTTTCCACGCCCTCAGGATCATGAACTCTTCTGACTTAGCCAAGCTACACCCCATAACCAGGGGCAGGAAGAGACCAGCATCGCTGCAAAGGGGTGGATCTAGGGTCTGACCAAGTCTGTCACGTCCAGAAGCTTGTGGGGTCTCCACGTGGAGGCTCATCCCTCTTCTCCTCAGGGGACTTGGTGGCCCCTCAGAGGAGACTCTGAGCAGTTCCTGAACACCAGCTCTCTGCTCAGTTGTCCAGTGCCTTGCTCCTGTCTAAATCCTTTCCACTTTTCATGGTGACCGTCAGTCCTGTCTCTTTCACAAAAACTTTGGATTAAAGAAAAATTATTTTTAAAACAATGTGCAAACGACTGTTAGTATCACCCTTGGTGATAACAGAACAATACATGTTGGCTGTGGGTACATTCAAACTTGCAGCTTAGCCCAGGAGCAGACTGTGCTGGGAGGGTTAGACCCTCTGAACTGCTTTTTGGAAAGGAGACCTGCAGGTGGGGACAGGGACAGACACCCTGGTGAGCCAAGGAGCTCTCCTTCAGGGCACAGCGGAGCCAGCCAGAACCAGCTGGATGGCAGGCAGTATGGCAGAAAACAGGCTGCAGCTGGCACCTCAAACCCCAGCTGCTTTGCTACAAATACAAAGGAGTTGCTTTCTGCGAGGAAGCCGGCCCTTCCTGCTCCTACCTTGCCTGGTGCCACCCAAACAACTATTCCTGGCTTTTTTTTCAGGGCATAGCAGGGTGTACAATGTGGACCCTGGGCAGAACCTGGACAGTCACTCTGCGGGCTCTGGTAACCATAGTAACCTGGACATGGGATCTCCCCCTCCAGGGATCCCCTTTCCAGTAAGTAGAAAGTGAATCTGGCTGGGTCAGATCACCCTACAAGGTAGAAGGAAATCAAGGTGAAATCCAGCCCCTCACAAGGCCCTGAGAGATCTTCAGTCCTGCTTGCCAAAGCTGTGTTTGTCAGTCTTTAGAAAAATAAAGAAAATAAGGGCAAAGTGGTATTTAAAAAAAAGCAAACAATTTATTTAACTCTGAAATATCTTTTTTCTAATATTATGTTTTCTTTTTATTTTTAATGTACAAAATACCTTCTTCTGCAGTGATGCAATGACATTGATAATGGAAAGTAATTGACTTTTAAAGGTCTTCTTTTTGGTGGGCAGTTGCTGGGAATCAAAGCCACAGCCTCCTCGCCCATGCTAGGAAAACACTGTGCCGCTGAGCTCCATCCCAGCCCTGTAACACTGTTTTTTGTTTTGTTTTGTTTTTTTAAATAGGGACTATTACTGAATTCTCCAAGTCCACACACTCTGGAATTAGGTACCTTCACGGAAGGCAATATATATAGTTTCTATCCAGGACTAGAGCTGTATTTGAATCTCTATTACTGTTTTCTTTTAAACCATCAAGATACTGGAAGGCTCACTGGGGGGAACTGATTTTATATATGGAGCTTCACATTTGTAGGTTGTTAATAAAATCTTCCCTGTGTCACAGAGAAAAAATGAAGAAAAGTGAGAAGGGAGAAGCGAGGACTTCGAGAAGCACAAGTGCCCCACTGTACATGGGCTCAGTGTGATTACTGCAGGTTAGTCAGCGGAATTCTTTTTCGTTGTTGTTCAGTTGGGGACTGAATCCAGGGCCTCCACACTAAGCTCCATGCCCAGAACTTTTTCGGTTTTTTTATTTTGAGACAGGATCTCACTAAGTCCCTGAGTTACCCGGGCTGGGTCGAACTTGCAAATTTTCCGCCTCAGCCTCTCAGAGTGCTGGGAGTACAGGCATGTGCCACAGTGCCCACCTAGCCAGTGGGCTTTTGAAGCTTCAAACATATGCAGAGTGTTGGGTTTTAAGACTGTGTTTACTTCCTGGGATTCTCCACACAAAGTATCTCATGCCAGGCGGCGCAGGTCACTAGAAACGCTCCAAGCTCTGAGGCTGGAAATCGGCCATGCAGATGTTGGCTGGGCCACCACCTGTCTAAAGCCCCTAGGGAAGACTCCCTCCCTTCTCTCCTCCACCCCCTGGTGGTCATGGGTGGTTCTTGGCTTGCCACAGCCCCTCTCCAACCTCTGCCTCTTCATTCACTGGATCACATTCTCCCTGCACTGCATTCGTTTTGTGAAGACAATAGCCATACTGGCCTAGGGGGGCCCACCCCACCCCTTAGGACCTCGTCTTAACTTGATTTCATCTGCAGTGGCCCATTTCCAAATGAGGTCACATCTGAGTTACCGGAGGTTAGGATTTCACCACATCTGTTCCAGGGCCACAACTGAACCCATAACAAAGACTACATAGGACAATTTTAAGTTGCATTTTAAGTAACACCACCTGCTCTGACATTAAGGAAAACAAATTTCTCCCTGACCTCCAAGGAAAACTCCTAGGAGGCAGAAACAGGGAGAAGCGGCGGCAGAGTTCTGGAGGAAAAGTACAGCAGCTGGTTAATAAGTGAGCAGAATCCACAGCTCCAGAGAGATGGGCACTCGGGCCCCATTGGTTCAGTGGCAGCGCACAGAGCTGGAAGCCACCCCCAGGCTCGCTCTATGGCACATTGGCTGGGGTACGTCTCCCCCAGAGCAGCCTGCCTTGCCTGGGAGGGGGAGGAGCTGCAGCTCTGTAAGTCAGCTGGCCTGGGCCTACTGCCCACAGGGCTCAGTCTGCGCAGTGTGGCCCTGCAGGAGTGGACGCCCCATTCTTCCTTAACTGCAGCTCTCCATGCCAGTCCCTGAGCTCTTTGTTTTTTCTTTTAATTTTTTGGTACATGTAAGATATGCATAATGACCACAGTCATCATAGGAAATTTGTACCTGTGCCTGATACATCTTGCTGTTTCTTTTTCGCTACCCCCTCCTCCACTCAATGCCTCTTCCCCTCATTCACAAAAGCTTTGGGACTCTCCACACAAGAGTCATTTTGTCCTTCTATTCTCTTTTTCTTGTCCTTTTCCCCCTCCTCCCTTGTTCTCCTTCTCATTTGAATATTTTCTTCCTATTTCTCAATATTTATTATATATTTTGGACCTTATTTACATCTTCAGTTTCTCACACCAGAGAAACAATGTGGGATTTAAACACATGTGTATGATTGATTTCATTTAGGAGTATGGCATTAAAGTGCATCCACTCACATAGAAATGTCTCGAGTTTATCCTTCTTAGGGGCAGAATAATAAACCATTATATAATTTAAAAACCCCGTATCTTCTTTTTATTCTTTAGTCATTGGTTGATGGGCATTTGGGCTGTTTCCAAGATTTAGCTGTTACACTCTGCCGCTATAAACATGGGCATGCATGTATCACTGAAGTACAACGCTTTTAATTCTTTTCAGAAGATAACAAGAAGGGGGGTTTCTGGGTGGAACAGGACCTCCAATCCTAGCTTTCTGAGTAATTTCCACACTGATTCCCATAGTGGTGGCACATGTCTACACTCCCACTAACAGCAGAGAGGGTTCCTTTCCCCCCAGCCCACATTTCTTATTGTTTGATTTCTTGATAATAGCCATCCTTTCTGGAGTGAGATAGTATCTCAGCATTGTTTTTATTTGCATCTCTCAAATGACCAATGATGTTAAACAGTTTTTCACATATTTATTTGCATTTCCATTTCTCCATCTAAGAAATGTCTGTTACAGATGCCCATTTTTGGATTGGGTCTTTAAATTTCAGGGGATAGATCTTTTGGTTTTGAGTTCTTTATATATTCTAGATATTGTCCTTTTTCTGAAGAATGGATGGGAATTTTTTTCCCACAATGTGGGTTGTCTCTCCACTGGTTTCTTTTGCTATGCAAAAGATTTTTAATAAGATGAAATTCCTGATATTGATTCTTTGCGATAGTTCCTGCACAATTATGTTTTTTTTCTTTATAAGCTCTTTGCCTATACCACTTCTTTAAGAGTTCTACTCATTCACTTTTTCCAGAAGATTTAGTGTTTCTGTTTTAATACTTAGATCTTTGATTCATTTTGATTTTAGTTTACCACACTGTGAAAGATACAGTTCTAGTTTTAATCTTTGGCATGTGGAAAGCCAGTTTTTCCAGCACCATTTATTGAAGAGGCAATCTTTCTTCCAGTGAAGGTATCTGGCTCCTTTGTCAAAGATAAGATGGCTGAATATGATTGGAGTTGTTTCTGCATCTACTAATCTGTTCCATTGATCCTTGGGAGTTTTTGTCTTTTTCTATTTGTTTGGTTTCGTTATTGTCATCCTTACTTGCCAGTACCATGCTTTTTCTTTTTTTTTAATCATAATAGCTTAGTGCTACAATTTCAAGACAAGGATTGTGATGCCCCCAGCTTTGCCTTTGTTCCTGAGCATTGTTTTTGCTATTCTAGGTCTCTGCTTTTTCCAAAGAAACTTTAGCATTGTTTTCTCTAATTCTTTGACATATATTATTGGTAGTTTGATTAGGATTGCATTAAAACTGTATAGCAATTTTGGAAATAGGGTCATTCTCACTATCTTGCTTCCTCCTTCCCAAGAACAAAAGCTATCTTTGTATTTTCTGATGTTCTTTGATCAACTTTTTCAGAGTACTATGGCTTTCATTGTAAAGATCTTTTACAGTGAGTTTGCTATTTGTGTACAGGAAGGCTACTAATTTTTGAGTGTTGTCTTTATTCCAGCTACACTACTGAATTTGGTTATTAAATCTATAAGTGTTTTGGTGGAATTTTGGGAATCTTCTAGGTAGGGTGTCATGTCATCCACAAATAACAACTTAACTTCTTCTTTTCCTATCTTTATTCCTTTTGTCTAGATTTGTCCAGCACTCTATTGAATAATGGTGACAGTAGACATCCTTGTCTTATTCTTGATTTTAGAGTGAAAGCTTTCAGTTTCTGTCCATTTAGTATGATGTTGGCTATTGGTATGTCATAAGTGGGCTTTATCATATTGAGATAAAACCATCTATTCCCTATAGAGGTTTTATCATGAATGGATGTTGGGCTTTGTCAGATGCTTTTTTCTGCATCTATTGAGATAATCATAGGTTTTTGTCCTTTGCTGTTAATGTGGTATATTACATTTATTTCATTGCATATGTTGAATCATCCTGCATCCCTGAGATGAATCCTACTTAGTCATGGTGTACAATCTTCTTGATGATTTGCTGCAATGTTTGCTTATATCTTACTGCAGAGTTTTGCACCAATGTGCATTAGGAAGTTTGGTTTATAATTCTCTTTTTCGGTTGGATCATTCTTCGGTTTTGGTATCAGCGTAACACTTGCTTTCGGGAATCAGTTTGAGAGTATTGCTTTCCTTTCAATTTCATTAAAGAGTTTGAGAAATAGTGGTATTAGGACTTCTCTAAATTTCTTATAAAATTCAACAATGAATCTGTCAAGGCCTAGGCTTTTTTTGTGGGGGGAGTTCTAAAATTACATCTTCAATTATATTGACTGATATTGATTTATTTAGAATTTTTATATCTTCTTGATTCAGCTTTTGTAATTCATGTATTTCTAGGAATCTGTCCATTTCTTCTGTGTTTTCCATCCTATTAGAATACAGTTTCTCATTTTTAATTTATTTTTTAGTTTAATTTCTGGGTTGATACTTATAAATTGCTTATGGCAGGTAGCTTTATTGCTAGTATTTATAATGCTTAGGAAATGGTTACTTCTCAGAGATATCTTCCATGTGAAGCTGACTTTTGGATTTTGAGTCTGTTGCTAGATCCTACCTGCTCAATTTATTGAGGACAAGAAGTTTGACCTAGCTCATGGTTCTTTGGCTTTAGCTTATAGTATTATTTATGACCCCTAGGCAATCTCAGTCTTGGCATGCCATGAAAAACAATTATGTCATCTTTGCTAAAGTGGTACAATCAAAAATAACAATAGCATCAAACACAGCCAAGAAAATGACAAGCTGTGGTAACTATTAATTTGCCACCTTTAATCATATGAACTAGTTTTGTGGTTATATAACAGAATTTAAAACAAGACAGAAAATTGTATGCAGTGAATAAGGCTTCAATATGATAATTTTACTCTCAGGGGAGAAAATTTATTTATTTAAAAAAATTTTTTTTGAAGGTTTCAATTGTACTTCATTTCTTCAATAGGCCATACTTTAATGGATGCACAGCACTTTTACTTGGCATCAATTATGATTTGATTTAGAAATAATTTAGCTGCATCGTATCACCTGGCATGATGACTGATCTCTCCATGCCTTGGGGGTGACTCTGCCAGCAGGGGAAGATTCCATTCTATTCCAATTTGTGTTGCTGTGCAGGTCCACGTAGCAATACAGAACATGGCTTCACCAACTAATTAGCATTACCATATTGTCATGGAAATCCGGTGTGCGCTTCTGGTGGCTCTCCCTTGTTACCATTTGTTGAATGCTTCGCACTGGAAAATGACCTAACGCGTTTTTGGCCAAGGGAAACATCATGGAGTTGAAGTTGAAACTGTAGTTACTGCAGCTGCCGGCTCGGTGCAAATTACTTCCAGATACCCTTGCAAAGAGCCCTGAAAAACGAGAAGAGAAAATTTAGAAGAGGTTCATTGGAAAAATTGGAGAAATAGAAAAAGAGGAAGAGATTAGAAGCAGGGCTGGAGGACAAAGGAAGGTTAGGGAACTTAGAGAAACCAGTGAAGAAGAGTAGAAAAGAGGTAAGAAAAAATGAAAACAAGGATAGAACACAATAGCAACAACAAATCCTGAAACAATGTTCACGCTCATATAAAACAAGATCAAGAAATAAGAGAACAATCCATAAGAAAAACAAAATGAAGAAGAAGAAAAAAAGGTGCCATTTAGGGCGTGCCTTTGCTGTCACTGATAGAAAGTATGTGCAGACAGGGCCCGGATCCATGTTCATTAGCCCCAGCAAGCCAGCCATAGATTTACAGCAGGGTAATGGGTAATTTCGGCAAGCTGATACCTTCAGCTGCACTGCAGGTCAGGGTGGTCTCTGGTTGTGAGGCTGGAAGCAGATTTGCTCAGCCTGCAGCACTCTGTGTCTCCTACCAGCATGCACTCAGCTCCTTGACCTTCTGCCAACTCGAACTTGCCTCTGCCTCCCCCTGACTCTGGGAGCCACTAGACAGAGCCAGCCCACAGCTGCTTGGAGTGCCAAGCTCCGCTGGCTCCTTTCTAAGATGGTACCAGCCAAACAGCCTCTCCTGGGGCACACTGAGCCCAAGTACCACTCAGCAGCGCAGTCCACTTTGCCCCCTGCTCCATTGCACTGGCGAGAACCCTGGAGGCCTTTGGAGCCACCAGGAGTCACCGTGTGTCTGCAGGTTCAAGCCGCCCCCTTTGCAGTGAGGCAGGGTTCGTGGAGAAAGTGCTGTTTTCCACCTCCATCTGTGCTGAGTTCTTTCTTCACTCACCCCTGTGGGCTTCAATTCTTTCTCCAGATTCTTGCTAGGTCCTGGGGACCCTATTCTTTCCTTGTCTTCTTCACATTTCTATATTCTAACATCTGGATACCAAATCTCAGAAAGGCTGATTCTCTGCAGTTCATCACTTGCCACCTCCTCAGAAGTCCTTGGGATGGATGACCACGACAGCCCAGACACGTCTCGCTCCCTCCCACTGCAGTGCAGGGTGGGGACCACCACCTGGCCAGGTGAGGAGAAGGTTCACAGCTTCAACCTTGCGTCTCGTGGAGGAGATAGAGGCTGAAGACTGCACTGTGCACCTTGGGGAAGCCAGGAATGCCTGGCATATGGTTCTGGGTTTCAAAGGCTGCTGTGTTTACTTTCCCAAGGCACCAGGCCAGTGAAGGACCTGGCTAGAGGAAGAATGCATTTCAGATCTTGGGAAATGTCCACTCTTCAAGAAGTTTGTGGGGCCTGAAATCTGCTCCTTGAAGAAAGCAAAGCTGCCATATGGCTTCTTCTGACCCTCAGCACGTCTGCCTTAGTGGGTCTTTAAAAATGTTAAAAGTGGGGCTAGATGACACATGCTGTCTATCATCCCTGTACCAGAGGCTAAAGTAGGAGGATTGCATTGAGTCCAGGATTTGAGACCAGCCTGGACAACACTATAAGATTTATCTCTTTGAAAAACAGTGGTGGGACATCAGCAAAATAGCTCAGCAGACTAAGCACCTGCTTTGGCAAGCACAGGGATCAGGGTTCAATCGCTCGTTCTGCATGCCGGGCTGGTCCTGCCCCCAGGTGCAATGAGCTGGCCACAGAGTCTGGGCGTGGTGGTGCACACCTGTAATCCCAGCGCTGGGGAGGCTGAAAGCAGGAGGATCACCACAAGTCCCATCTGCATAGTGAGACCCTGCACCAAATACACAAGTGAAAAAAAAAATAATGGTGAGATATTGCTCAGTGGCAGAGTGGTAGTCTAGCATGTGAAAAGCCCTGGGCTCAATTTCCAACCATAGAAATGGAAGAGAAGAAAAGAAAGAGAGAAAGAAAAAGAAGAAAAGAAAGAAATTTCATAAATATGAGTACATATATTCCTGCATTCATACCTATGTAGACATTCATATTTATTATATATTTATCTATATGAATAAAGATATAATTAATTAAATGGGTATAATTCAGGCTGAATACACCATTATAGATCCATTATTATCATTTTTGGTGTTATCCTGGCTTGAAAAGAAATTTAAATTAACACATTTCTGTTGGATCTTAAAATACCACAGAGCCTTGGCACTGTGGCCACGGTACCTGTGCAGAGTTGCCCCCAGCGGACGCTGTGCTGCTTTTTAGCAGGTGTATGCATGTGGGGTGTGACAGACTTCATGTGTGTGTGGACCTAGGAGATGATTACGAATCAGTCCAGGTCAGACTCAGGGCAATGATCCAGACGACCCTGCAGGACTCCACCAGCCAAAAGAGAAGGTGAAGGCACCAAGCTCCTCTGCATGGCTTGGTGCTCGCTTTCCTCCTACTGACCCAGGCATTTGTCCAAGTGGTTATTGGTTATTCAACTTCAATATCCAGGCACCATGCCCCATATCATGACAAAGATGTACAAACAGGGATCAACAGGGGAGAAAATTAGAAAGAATTACCTGGTCCACTCATCTCAGTAGAGGCCCAGCTCTGGAATGAATAGACATTTCTCAGATGAAGGAGTACAAACAGCAAATAAATATGTGAAAAATACCCCATGTCATTGTTCACTCAAGAAATGTAACTAAAACAATAGGTTTATAGTGCATGGGAGAATGTTAGATTATATGCAAATGCCACGCTCTGTTACATAAGGGGGTAAGCAACGCTGCTCTACTTCTGTCGTGATTGCTGCTACCTCACTGGCCCAAGAAGACATACATGACCCCAGAGTCTCTCTAAGTTAAGGTGGGATTCCAGCTGGGTATCTTCCCACCTCAGTTTCCCAAAGAGCTGGGTTCTAGGCTTGCACCACCCTACCTCGGTGGGCCCATCCAGCTACAAGCTTCGGTTTCACGTCTATCTACCCTTTGAAGGCTAAGCGCTTTCCTACCACCTGGCTTTTGGGTTCCAGCTGGCGACGCCACTGAGATGAAGAGTTGTGTGACTGATTAGCACATTATAGCGCGGTCTTGTCTGCAGGCTCCACCTGCCCGCAAGAACCTCGTGCAAGGACTGTTCAGGCTCAGTTTCAAGTCTTCAAGTCTCTAACCGTGCAAGAGCACACAGCAGCCATTCAATACATGTATAATGAATGACGAAATTAACGAGTTAACAAAGAACAAGGATACGATCACCCCAAACCTGCCAAAGTGGAAAGCACACTGGGCGTAAAACCTTGATAATCTTTGTTGGCACAACTCTGTCCCAGATTCTGTGCTAAGCATTTGATAAAGCTTTTGCTGCTATGTCTCTGATCAGCGAGGTTTTAGTCACATTTGCTGAAGTTCTGCTGTTTACCTGAAGAGCTGGCCTGGAGCTAAGCCCTTCTCTCCCCAAACCCTCTGTGTGTCCCGTTCTCCTCGCAGACACTGGGCACTGCCCTGCTGCTCCAATCTGCGGTCTCACCAAATAGGGGCAGCACAGGGAGGGAAGACAGAAAAGGACATTTGGAGAGCAACTCCTAGGCCTCAGGAAGGGACTCCTCCCTCAGTTTGTGCTGAGGAGGGGTAAGATTCAAACAGAAGAGACCCTCAGTCCCAGCAGACCTTTGGGTGGCACAAGGAGAGAGGGCCTGGCATCCAGCCAGTGGCAGGATTAAGGAGGATGAGGCCTTCCCAGGCTGCTCTTCACTTCCCTGGACCAAGTCACTGTTCTCTAGAAAGAGCCAGGGGCAGGAGAGGGCAGCCAACCTGCCTGCTCATCAGATGAGCTGTTTCCACTCCACACTTTTCCCCAAAGTTTCATGATTAAGACTTGAAGCTGGGGTGTGGCTGGAGCTTGGCACCAGGGCTGAGGTGGATGGGAGCGGGAGTAGTGGTGACTCAGTGGGGCTGGCTGCGGCAGGCAGGCACGGGCAGATCTGAGGAGCATGTGCCCCATATCTGTGCCCATGACTCTGGCGGGGCCACTTGGCAGCTGCAGGACCATGAGATAGGCTGTAGCCTGGCCCCTGATATCCTCAGCTCCAATCTTAGCACAGCTACTTACGGCCCACAGGGCCCCCCAAGATCATTTTAACTTTTCAGAGTTTCCATGTCCTCCTTTCTATCGTGGGACCAGCAAGCGAGGCTGGAGTGACAAAGGCAAAAACATGCTGCACATCAGCTTCCCACTTCTTGCCATCCTAACTGGGCCTTGACATTGGCCAGAGCCTTAAAGTAAGCTGTGCCAGGCAGGGCTTTGCTTTCCTGGGTTGCCTTCTTCCTAAACCACTGAGAACTATATTTGATGACTGCATTGGTAAAAAGCCTCACTTATCATCATCTATTTCTTCTTCTTCTTCTTCTTCTTCTTCTTCTTCTTCTTCTTCTTCTTCTTCTTCTTC
>NDGN011501712.1:3828-16107 GCA_002564285.1 Tympanoctomys barrerae
GGATGGCAAGACAGTGAGCTCCTTTATGTGCAGCATGTCTCTGTATGTGACTCTTGGCAGTATGTGACTCTCAGCAGGTAACCCTCTTTGATGATGATAAATCATAAATCCAGACCATTTGGAAAAACATGTTCAATTATCAGCAACTTCAGCAACCTGAGACAAAGTTCCAGAAATTTCCAAAAAGTTCACCTGAAGGCAGCCAGGAGACCTCAGTTCAGAATGAAGACAAAAGTGGAGCTCACACAATCTGTAGATAATTCTTTCATGCTAAGTTATAAGTCACTGATAATATTCATATGAGTACTGAGTTTACCATTCAGCAGTTCATGAAATTATCATGAAAGAATTTTGGAGTATTACAAATTTGAAATATTTCTAATTTGAAAGAGTATTTACAGGAAAATTCTAAATTGTTGCCTTAGTTACTTTCCTATTGCTGGGACAAAATACAAAACACAACTTAAAGGAAGCAAGGCTTATTTTGGCTACTGTGCGGCTGGCTGGGTCCAAAGCAGAAACAAAACGACAGAGGGGCGTGGTAGAGGAAAAGGTATTCAGGCCATGGGCCAGGAAGCAGATGGGAAGGCAGGAGAAGTGGACAAGAGTATACCATTTTGAAAAGAAAATACAAGAAAAGAGAATAGAAGAAAAAAAGAGAAGCAAAACTTTTGCAAATAAGGAGAAGGGAGAATTAAAGAGAGGGGAACGGAATGAGGAAATGAGAGTCAAGGTATGTCAGGTACAAGCACAAACACTCTATGAGTGTTATCACTATGCTTGTTTGTTTATTTATTTATTTACTTTTTAAAGCACAGGGTGGAATTTAGTCTTTATTTACAGGATACTGCAAAATAGGAAATTACACATAGAAATAAGAAACACCTTAAGAGGATAAGCTTCATACAGTATATACAGTTTGGAACTTTTATCCTAAAAAGTGCTACAACGACAAACCATATTTAAAAAAAAAAAAGAGTTCTTAGTAGAGAAAGACAAAATTATACTGAACGTAGTGCACAACAAAACTGGTGCCTCCTTCTGCTGTACACGTAGAAGTTAAAGGTACATGTTGGCCACGTCCCTGGGGCGTGCTGAAACAGCAATAGAGACTAGGCATGGTGGCACATGCCTCTAATCCCAGCACTTGGGAGGCTGAAAACAGGAGAATCACTATGAGTCCAACCTATGTAGTGAGACCCTGTAGCCCCTGTACTGAACACATAAAAATCAATCAATCAATCAATCAATCCTCTGTGCTAGCTTCTAGAAGATATTAAAAAAATACACAGCAATTGTAACCTACTGGAAGTTATTACATACCTATTGCCATCTTTGCCATCTGATCAACTATTGGGATGTAACTGACATTGGAGAATAATATAGGCTCCTTCTTCAGATTAAATGCAATATAGCACTATTTCTCACACAGGCTGGAATCTGACACAGTAAAGACAGGAGTATGTACTAAGTGTTCAGTGGACATCTTACCAGATTAGTTGCTGAAAGGAAATAAAATGAGGCCCTTGAGAGTAACCAAACTAGTGGGAGCTAAATGCGTACACAACAAGCAAATGATACAATATATCCCATAGTCAAGTGATAAACTCAGTGACTAAGATATAAGGAGTACAGGAATTCAGAAAAGGAACAAAACACAGGATGGAGTCTCTCATGCTGACTAGAGGCCAAATACAGAGGATGGGCCTTTCTTTGCTCTTCCTTTTCTATGAAATATTCACTTATTTACCCTGCATTTGCTCAACTCCTTACATGTTAGAATCAATGACAAATAAGGTAGAAAAATTCCTGTAGTGTTCTAGTCTGAAGATATGGGGCTATGTGGAGGGTCATTAAGCCAATAATCACACGAGTAAATTATCATTGATCTATATAAGAAGTAATACATTTGTACAAAGAAAGACATGTGGCCTTAAAATATAAATAATGTGCAATGTCATGCTCATATGAACTGAACACAATGGTCAGAAGTCCTACTATGATTAGGCTTATTTCATTAGGCATAAGCCTGACATCCTGGACCATGGGTACAGAGGAATACTGTGTGCCCTCTTCATCTTATCTAGCCCACTCTAACATCTCATGCCATTTAGGTCCTTTTCAGAAAAATGCACAGGTCTTTTCTGTGGTATATACTTTCACATAAGAATATCTGCTTCTGTGGTGGGTTAACTAATGGGCAACTTGTAAAACCCAGGTGAAGGGCTAGCCAGATAGGTCAGCAGATTAAAGCGCCTGCAAGAAGGTGCAGGGGCCAGCGGTTCGACCCCCAGGCCTGCAGTGCCGGCCTCGCCCCAGGAGTGCACTGAGATAACAATTGAGACTGGGAGTGGTGGTGCATGCCTATAATCCCAGCTTTTGGGAGGCTATAAACAGGAGGATCACTATGAGTCCTATCTAATAGTGAGACCCTGAACACCCTAAATACAAAAAAATAAAATATTAAAATTTTTAGACCTTTCCCTAAATACAAAAAAATAAAATATTAAAATTTTTTTTTAAAAAAAAAGGCCCAGCTGAACTGAATCAGCTTGATGCTGGGTGTGGAAGGCCTGCCTGAGGAGTGCTGTCAACAGCATTAAAAGCAGAACTGCAGGGGAAGATGGTGTGCTGTGGCTTTTCTTAGAGAAGTTGGTCACTCTGGTTTTCTTGGTATGAGCTCAGCTGTTCTCATCATTGGAGGAGCTCAGGTCCTCACTGTCACTGAGGATGGCTGTGGTTCTTCTCGGGGGAGCTCTGAGCCTTACTTTGAGTGTTGCTTACTAGCTTCAGTGCAGCTCCTTCGGTCTTGCTAGCACAGATCATTCATCCCACTGGCACAGAATTTCTAGCTTGCACCACTTGCCTTTGGGCCATCTCAGCACAGTTCAGCACAGAATCTTGATACAGACTTTGATGAGACATTGTCATGGGCTCTAAGTCTTCAGCTAGACTTCTGCAGGACACTGCCATGGGATCCAGGCCCTCATTTGCCTTTGGGAGTTGTCTAGTGTGGGACAGATCTGCCATATTCTCTTGCATTTGATTCATTTGACTCTTTGAGTGACTATTATAAAATAATACCATCAATTATGTGTCCCATATTAAATTCTCTCTCTTGCAGATTCCCCGTAACTTGTAAAGTGGTGGGTAGCTAAAGCTTTAGAATAAAGTGCAGAGACAGTTTGCCTATTGGTGTTAGCATTTGCTGTAGCTATTCCTGGCATTGGGCAACACATGTTTTTAATAAACTTGTAAAAACAGTGTAGATCTAGCTGTAAATATGTTTTGCTTGGTAATGTAGGCTGAATATAATGATTAGATTGACAGTTGTTGGGTTTTCTCCTCTAAAAAAAAAAATCACCATACAATAGAAATAGTTTGAATGATGACGTTCAAGACAGTCTCATGTTGCTAGTCCTGTGTTGATAATCACTGTTTATGGGAACAGTCAATTTACAGTAAGAACATGCTGTTTTCCTGTTCACAGCATTACATGTTTTGTTTAGTTTCTTAGAAATATTCAGTCCCATATGAAGTAGCCTATATCTATAATTAGAACTAAGCCACACAATCAGAGGCCTGTCAATATTCTGGCAAACAACTTAAAAATAGAGCAAACACTGAGCTTACTAATATAAGATGCAAAACTACTGTTTAAGTTGACACATTTATTTCAACTTTTTTTTAATCAATAATACTCAATGGCTACAAAAATGTTTGTGTATAATTGGTAAATATATATGTTAATGAAGCAGTAATAAGTTGAATCTACTAATTGGACATAAAATGATTTAAAAACTTTAAAAATCCCATTTAACAGAAACTGAGAGTTTAAATTTTGCTTCGTAGTACTAACATAGTCTATATAAACCATTTAACAACATGTATTTGTCAAAATATCGCTTCTCTGATTCCCCAAATAATTATAGTAGAGTTCCCATTCAGAAGAGATAAACATTCAATATTTATAGTTTAATAATGTTACATTACAAACTATCAGAAACCAGTATTTCGAAAAAAGAAAAGAAACCAATATTTTTTAGATTTGGAATGCCTGAGCTAAATACAATAGACAACATGAAGAAAAATATATACATACTATAGGCACATATAATTAATTAATCCATCTATTTAACAAAGATGGCAAATAGTAGCATACCATTAGTAGGTGAAAAGCAATAAATACATAAAGCAAAATCTACCCTCTGGAAACCCACAATTTAGAATATTTATACCACAAATATCTCTATATATCTTTGTCAAATAATAGCTATCTGGATTTGAAGTGAATTTTTCACCAAAATTACTACAGGGGCTAACCATTTCTACTGTCATATTTCTGTTTTTCTCCTCACAAAAGTAAAACAGCTTTATTAACTACATGATATACATGGTTAAAGCATGAGAACTACACTCCAGTCTTAGATGTGCTGTTAAAAGAAAAAATGTCCTAGATGTCCTCACAGGGCAGAAGCAGGAACAGTACAGTAAGCTATAAGGAAAGAGATTTTGATCCAGGAAAATCTGAATTCTAATAATTAGAGCTGTTAGAACATGGGGTAGAACATGAACTTAGGGACAAGCAAGAAAGGATGAGGACAGTCAGGAGGGTGTCTGCTACAATTCAAAGTATTAAGTGTTAACAGTAATGCTGACAGTAATGGTGATAGATTTATAAAGCATATGGCAATGTGAAATCTGAGGAAAAAAGGGCAACTGATTTTTTTATATCAGTTTCCCTACATTCTTGTTTTAATGACAGTAACCAAGCCTTAACAGTTTACCTTTCAGAGATACATCTTTCTCAAAATAAATGCTAAAAAAAAAAGTCAATAGTCACTTACATTGGTGACATTGGGTCATTATCCTTTCAGTGAGCACATACATATGTACCATATAAATTTACTATGGTGGTCTCTCTCTCTGTCCCTTCCCCCCCATCAATCTTCCCCTGCACCTCCCTCTCTTCTGTCTGTCTTGCTACATAGATAAATCTGATCTCAAAATTGTGATTCTCCTGACTCCAGCATTCTAAATACTGGGATATAAGTGTGAGGCATGTCCAGCTGTCCATTTCTTTCTTGTTAAGACAAATATTGAATGAGACAGGACAGGGTAGAGTAGGTGAGGGGAGGAGAGCAGAAAGTAAGATAGGACAGAATAGGACTGTATGTACATATACCCATGGTTTTCATTGTCCCAAAGTGCCTGCTCTTTTGCAGCTTTGTCATTGTTTAACATTCAAGAAGTTCTCATAGATACCTCTGTAACCAGTAAAAAAGTGTTTAAATTAATTTTAACAACTGCATAGTATTTCACTGGATGTTTGTGCCATAAGCTATACTAATAGACATTTAAATTATTTATAAAATTTTATCTTAAAATGTTATAACTATCTTTGTACTTTTATCTTTATGCTAGTATTTTTTTGGTAAACAGAACTGTAAAAGGGATTATTAAAGCATAAAGAAAACACATTTCAAACTGCTCAGCTGTTTAATAGTTATATCAGTATGCTAACATCTCCATATAAATAAAGCCATTTTCTTAAACTCTTAAACATCAGACAGTATCACTCTTGTTATGTTTTATTAACATAAAAGTTTAATTATCCATATATTGTTTAGCTAAATATGTATTATAGAAAATATCCAGTTTATGCTATGTATCTACAAAACATACACACATATATACATATATATATATGTATGTATATATATATATATATATGTGTGTGTGTGTACAAACTGAACTTTTCCTGTGTCTGCCACATATAATGGTCTTCATGTCCAAGATACTCGAACAGCAGCATGAGAGTTACAAAGAAGAATATGCCATACAAATTAAACCAACCCATTTCTCTTCATGATCTAGTTGGTGAGATTTCTTTTTCAAAGTACACTTAATAGAGTAAGGATTAAGAGCTTAACACACCAGGGCAGGCTTACAAGCCTGCTACTCAGAAGGCTGAGGCAGGAAGAGCACAAAGGAGGCCACCCTGAGCCACGTCAGGAAAAGCTGGCTCAAAGTAAAAAGGGCAGAGGGGCACTTGGAGGTCGAGGGTTTATCTCATACTGTGAAACCATAGGTACGAAATTAAGTCCTGCCCTCAGTGAAAGAAGTTAACAACATGGAGGGGAATAAACAGTAGTAGATATAAAATTCTGCCTGAGATGCAGAAGTGACTAAGAGCTAAAATGACTACCAATGGGGCTGGGGAAATAGCTCAGTGGGATAGGTGCTTGCCTGGCAAGCTCAAGTTTCTGAGTTCAATCTCTCATTCCACCAATAAATAATAACAATAAATAAACAAAATGACTATTGATTTTGGGAGAGTAGGAACAATAGTTATAAAGAATGGGCAGATGGCCACAGGCCAAAGAGAAGGCAAGGCAGCATCCAGGTGGGACAGAGTGGCTACAGTGCTGACACAGGGTCAGCTACACTAGAGCACATGTACGGGTAGTTTTAATTTTTTATTCTCTCTCACACAGCCTTACTGCAAATTACAGCTCTACTTATGCACCATATATGGTGCATCTGCCTCCCAGCTCATCTCCTTCAAAAGAGTGAACATGGTGTCTTCTCTCCTGCTGACTCCCTGGAATCAGGGTGTGATCAGGACACTGTGGACTCTCAGGGAAGGGTTTCCTCAGGGCTCAGTATCCTGCTGAGGTCACTCTCACAGGAGTGAGAAAGGCTAAAGAATTTGAATTTATTGGGAAGCTGGAAAACAAGTTAAAGCTAGTACTGGGTGGTGATGAAATACAATAGGGATTTAGTCCAGTTCTGTTATGAAAGGTACCCTGGTCTGCTGGCCAGACCAGAGGACAAGCAAGGAGATCATGGCGATATTAGTAGGGCCAAGAAAATTAACCCCCAGATGGGTGGAGAGCATACCACAAAAGAAAAAAAAAAAGGCTTCTTTAGAGAGTGACTAAGGATTAGTAATACTCACCATAAGTGAGTGCTTAATCTATGCTCGTTTTGTGTTAACTACTGAACATGCATTTTTAATCTTATGAGTTAGGTACTTTTCCCCAGATTTTAAGGTGAAGATAGTGAGACACAGAAAGTTATAATTCACTCAACGTCACAAAACTAGCTAAGTAGCCCAGTAGGCTCTTCCTGTTCTGTGTCTGTAAAGCCTGTGTGCTTCCCCTTATCATAAAGGAATAAACTTGGGTTAAGGGTTCATGAAGGTGAGCACGATCACACACTGATACTGCACATACATATTCATGTCCAAACTCTGAGATTCTCAAGGAAAAATAAATTGATCAAGTATGTGCTAAGTCAGAGTTTCATGACCAATTACTGGGCCATGAAATCAATTACTGAGTCATAATCAGCATTTTAAAAAGAAGTGAAATAGATAAATAAGAGGGGAAAGAAAATATAAAAGGAATTTTCCACAGTACTGTTTCAACAAACTTTTGTTTCAGGTACATATGCATGTACACACTGGAAAACTCTGGCAAATGTATTTCTTGCAAGGAGTTAGGGTAAAGTACAACCTGAAAGTCACTGCCAGATCAGCTACCGACAATCTTATATAGCAATAAGAATTTAGTTGGGCATCTGCAGAGGGACAGAGAATAAGAACATAAAATCATAACAGAAACTCTTAGGCTAGGGTGCATAAAGGGCACAAATCTTGCACACACAGACACACACATACACACACACACATACACAAGGTCTCACTTGCTTTATTATCAATTGTCCACTTGGCTGCTATGTTAATAGGCATGTTTTGCTGAAAGTTTCATAACAGTAACTCACACCTGAATGAGGCATTAATGAATTTATCAAGCACTTCACACACTACATTCTAATAACACCTAGTGTTTGCATCTTCAACCTCAGAATCAAGAATCTGCAATCCCTAAAACCAAAGCCGGAACTAAAAGCTAGGGCTTCTGTCTCTAACTTCAGCATCCTATTTTTAGTATAGTACATCTGCATCAGCCATGGGGCAAAGTAAGTATAGCAGAATAGTCTCGTCTGGGCTTTATTCAGCCAATTCCAGGCCAAGGGTCCATGGTCTTAGTGACTTCCACAAGTGCAGGAGTTCCAAGGACATTCCATTTTGTATGGGGGAAAATCAGAATCAAGAAACATTTCAGGCAGAGCAGTACCCCAGGTATTCAGCAACTGTTAAGACACATCTTCTAGGCCAGATTCAGTGCCTTAGAAGAAATGGTGAAAGAACTATAACTTGACAAGTTAGCACAGCAAAGTTTTCCTGGTCACGGTAATAAGTACTCTCATAAAGATGAAACTATAAAAGGAATTATATTTTCCCACGGATTCACTTCCCAGAATGTGAGATCTGGGAGATACTGTAGGGATCATTTAATTCTGTCACACATTTTCAGGACAGGTAACAGAAGCCTACAGAAGTTAAGTGAGTGAGTCAAAAGTCACACAGTATATGAACAGCAAAGTCTCAAAGAACAAAGTTGTGCTAACATGCATGTTCTTAGAAAAAACAGTTTATCTAGAAATAGAAAAGTGGTATGGATTGAGAGTAAAAAACAAAACAAAACAAACAAACACCCAACCAGGTGTCTATGAAGGTTTTGCCTGTCATAACCAGAAGACTGATGAACTCAGGAGGTTTGACCACGCTTGGACGACTGCTTTGACACAGCCTTTGAACTCTACAAGTCTGACCACTGCCTCAGGCCTGGCCTGAGCTCAAGATTGCTAAAATCAGCACTCCTACTCCCCACCAGAAGTGTCCCTGGAACCAGGATGCCTCAGACACCTCAGTACTAGGAACACAGCTATTTACCTTTCTTTGCTTGACTTCTATTGAAGCCAAATTCTTTCATTAGCTCACAATGATGACAAGTGTCAGATCCACTGATCAAACAGGGTGAAATAATAGCCTTTAAAAGATACTTTAGAACACATATCTGTCCCTGGGAGTTTTTGTTTAATAAGATGTTTTAGAGTGCAAAGTTGGACCTAAAAGTTTGATACTGCATCCCACTTATGTTTGAGGCTCTGTAACTAAGACACAACTTCTGAAAAGGAAGGAGATAAACAATGAATTTTGGCTAGCCTAGTAGACGCAAAGTTTCCATCCCCTGTACTGTGAAAACCTTCTAATCAGTTGGTATATGAGGTAAGGGAAAACTCACATACTTCTAAATATTTATTGTTGCCAAGTTTCTTCAGTGATAATATATAGGTAATGATGACTTTTTGCCTTTTAAAGTCAAACACTGTCAGTTAAGCAGTGACAAATATGCACCTCCTGGAAGAACACAGGGATGTGCATGCACAAGTGCGTACACACATACACTCACAGAAACATAAGATACGCAATTTTACACTCTAAAACTGGCAATTCAAATGAAATATTTAAAGGAAGGAATTACAAGAGAAGGAAGGAAAAGATTGTTAACTTTCACATGTTAGCTTCTGTCAGCTGTTTTACTCTGCAGAATGTACAGGTTTGTGAGGTCCAGCTGTTCTTATCTAGGGTCTATGAAGAGATCAAGGCAAACGTGCACAGCAAAGCAGGAAAGGTGAGGCAGAGGGCTGCAGAACCGCTTCCTCCAGAGTTGGTCACAAGGGCAGGACCAGAAGAAAGAACTGGACACGGCTTCAGGGTGATGAGCAAGCGCAGCAGGAGGACACAGCAGCTCCGTTGCCTTTCCCTTGTCCTCTAGCCCCAGAGCACGCACTAGCAGGGTTCGCCCACACATGGTCATGATTACTGAAGACACCGAGACAGCGTGGACCACAAGAGACCTGAAACCCAGCCCTGTCAGGTATAAATAAATGAAGGTCAGCAAGTGGCAAAATACAAAGAGGCATACATATAAAGGGTAGAACTGGGCTTCAGACCCAGATTTTCTGGAATTTTCTCCACCATTTATTAGCTCTGTCACCTTGAACAAATCACCTCATCTCTCTGTGCCTCCACTTAACACCTGCTTCAAAGAATCATTAAATTTAACTAATATACCTTAAATTTGCAAGACACCTTCTGACACATAGTAAGCTTTATATTGCATAAGTATCACTATGCTTAGGTATGCTTTCCTCTAAGTCAAGCTTTAAAAGATGCCACACTTAAAGAAAGAAGGCAATAGCAAATTGTATGCCATATCTTGGGATTTTTCAGTAAAAGTAAAAAAAAATCAGATTTTGATGCAAAATGTCCAGAATTTTGAATGATGACAACTAATTTGAGTATGGTTTAGTTTTAAAGAATTGTATAAAAACTGACTCATACATTAATATCTCCTGTCTTAAAAGAAAAACAAATTAACATATGTGTCAGGGGTTCACCACTGCTGTGGTATACAGTGAGTTCTCAGAGGAGTGCAGCTGACAAACACTGCTGTCTCTCTCCTTGCTCTCTCGCACCTGTGCTGACTGCACCTATCCATTCCCTCCACTTAACAAGAGCAAATCACAGAGAAACAAAGAGACTGCGATCTATCCATTTTGCTACTAGAGTGAATAAAAGATTTTTTCAAGGAAGCTTAGGAGGCTCACATTAGAGGACCTACAAAAAACATACGAAGTAAAATGTGTAAGAGGTAAGGGTATGAAGAAGCCAAGAACTTTTCCAATTACCCAAAATCAATATAAATGACTTTCAAGTAAAATTTGCACAACGGTGAAGTAATATCTTTTACTAAAGAAAATTTTGACAAGGTGAATTCTGAATATTAAGATGGCTTCATTTACATCTAGACATACATCCACAATTGTACCTACCAAAATTATGTGTGCAATACTGATATATAATAACATTTGACAATTTCTAATAGTGGCCCGAAAGTATCCAAGTTGCTGAAAAATTTTTTTAAATAGTAAAATGAACATGGCATTGAACTTCCCTATGTGACCAGAAAGCCATAAAACATACATCTGTGTATATTGTCAAAAATTAGTTGGATGGGCAGCGAGATAGTTCAGCAGACTAAAGCACCTGCTGAGGCAAGCTTAGGCAAGTGCACAGACCACAGTTTCATCCCCTGCACCACATGCGGTAACAGCCCTGCCCTCAGGGTATAATGGCTCACTCCTGTAATTCTAGAGCTGGGGAGGCTGAAAACAGGAGGATCATTATGAGTTCAAGTTGCATAGTGAGACCCTGTAACAACCAAATACATTAATTAATTAATTAATTAATTAATTGGTAGGCCAAGGATATAGCTTAATAGCACAGCACTTGTCTGGCAAGCACAGGTCCTGAGTTTGATTTCTGGTATAAATAAATAAATAAAAGAAAATTAATTGGTTACTTGGTAAATACAATGACACTAAGTCAATGACATATAAAACTTGTTTTTACTGCACTGAAAAACCTTCTTGAACAACTGTTTATCCAACTACCCCTCCATCCATTCATCCTACTCTTTAAACAACTGCTCTTATTTAAATTAACACAGTCTGCTACTCATGTGATTGAGGGAACAAGAATATAAAAGGCAGCGTTCCTGTGGTTAACAAGTCACAAACACACTCTCCTTGTCTTTGCTCTTGGAGAACTTCTGAAGAATAAACCAAATGAAATGAAACCAAACCAAACCCCGACTTCTTACTGCTCCCATGACCTGGTCCCAGTCTCAAGAAGTGGTGACTTGACTTTCAGCTCTGTGTGCCACTGCCTCCTGCTTTCACTTCCAATTTGAATGACCTGGATTTCCTCTATCTAGGAAAAGGTCTACATTGATTTTTAAAGCTTTAATTATAAGGAAGAAAATTACTATATGTATTTCATTGTTAACTTTTCTCCACATTTAAGAACTTGGAAAACTATAAGTTTCCAACAAAATGCTGGGAATAAATCACAACATGGAATCACTGTTAATGGGCCACAGTGTAACAGTGAGCCTCTAGTGTTTAGGAAGATCTTGGTTTTTTTTTTTTCTTTTTTAAATCAGATTTTATTGGCATATTTCACATATACGTAATATTCACATTCATCATAGAAAGTTTGTACAAGTCCATGATATATTTTTTTAGATTTCTTTTTTTAAAAATAATGTTATTGAGAAACAAATAGCAATGGGACAGTTTCAAAACCAGTTAGTAGGACTGTTTCAATACTTAATACACTGCACATTGTTGTCTTAGTGGATATTCATTATACAAGATGCAGATATGATATCTTGTCCACGAACACAATTAGAATAAATCTTTCTATTATTGTATTAAGAGGATGTAGCTGTATATTTATCGTGATTATTTTGAATATACAGATACAGAATGGTTCTTCATTTGTATCCCCCTTTTTTTTTT
>NDGN011501722.1:0-11096 GCA_002564285.1 Tympanoctomys barrerae
CTAGTAGTGAGACCCTGAACACCCTGTAGACCCTTCCCTAAGATACAAAAAAAAAAAAAAAAAGCTTTTATTTTAGCATTAGCTCTAAATTTTATAATCTGTAAATATATCATTATTTAAGACAGTTTAATGTTGATATGCTAAGATACTATCTTTTATTCTCTGCATTTTAATTCTTAGGTTGGCCAATTTTTAGTCATCAATTTATGTGACCTCTTGATTCACTGAAATCATTTCTCAACTTCGTATTGTGGAATTTAAACCTTTCCTCACTGGTTTAATAAATACATTTGTGGTAATGTTGAAACTTTATGTTTAGTGTTGTGCTATAATATCCTAACATGAGCATGTTTTTTAGAAATAATTGCACACAAACCATTGTAATATTATATATAATATATATTTATACATGCTATATGTCATGTATTTTATATATAATATAATATATGGATATAAGTAAATGTTATTTTTATCACATAATAATTGTACCCATGGTAAATTAATACTTGTATTAATTTTTTGCCTGTTATAGGAAATTAGGACATTTAACTATGTCAATGAAGGGTTTTCTTTGAAATTGAAAATCTATATAGCAATACCTAAAGTCACAACATGAGAAAAATAAGTTAAAGGAAATGAAAGGTATTATTAATTATATAATAACCTACAACAAAAGCATTAGATGCCAAGGATAATTGATTCTTTAAGAGTTTTTAATTTAATACCTTTATGACACCTTAAAGCTTCAATGCTATTACTATCATAATTATTATTTTATTGTTATTACAGTGTGTCTTTTGAAAATGAAACTAATTATTGAAATTAAATAGCTGAACACAGTGTCTGGAATCAAAAATATGAGATTGTGCTTTACAACCTGTGATACTAGGAAAAGTGAAAAACGTACATAACAATGTATTAAACTAGCTTTCCCTCAGCTTAATCATAGCAATCAGTTGTGCTTAGAGGTTGACTCATGTTTTGGGTGCAGGAGAAAGAAGCACGGAGCCCGTGGACCATTTCAGAGTCCGTGTGAGCACGTCTTTCAGTGGAGGTGCAATTCAGCTCCGTGGTAGCTCTGGTGTTCCTGCACCTGCCGCCCTGTTCTGTAGGCAGCTTGTGGCATACATATTCAACAAATGCGGAGGTACATTGCATTCAGAAAATGCCTGCGAGAGCTCAGCGGCCTAGGAACCTGACTGGCATACGCAAGGTCCCAAGTTTGATCCCTGGTATTGCCAAAACAAAAACAAACAAACAAACAAACAGAATTGCTCTGACACAAGGTGCATAAGCAGAACATCATCATTTCTGAGTGCATGCCGATCCCTAGCCAAGCAGAGCAGTAATGCTAGGGTGTGCGGCTTTACAGAGAGAATTCTTCTAAATTCCAATGGACCTGTTGATGTGTTCAAGTCTTTTCTCTACTATGCGCTGTGGTTTTTATGTCTTTTTCATGATTCGATCAACATACTTGTAGAAATACTAAAAAAGCTTATTTTTGCTGTTGAAATGTAATATCTGAATGCAAATATATCTTGTACAAATTTTGGCTCTTTGGAGTTGTAGAAAGGTTTGTGTTGAGCATTTGGTTGCATGGGTTTGGTAGACAGGCTTTCTTTGTTTTGGTTTTTCTGCTTTTGCTTTTCCTCAGGTGGAAGGATAATATTTCCCACAAACTGGGTGTTTAGGGGAAGCTGAGACTCAGAAAAGCCTACCGCAGGATATGGTCTCAGCAGTCTCTGTGAAGAGTAATGATGGCTGGTGTTTTCCACTGTGAAGGCTGATGTCCAGGTATCCCCCCAAAGCCTCAGGCAGTCATGGGTTGCTTCTGAAGTCTGTGATGGATTATTATGGGTGTGGATGCTGCACTTGCCCTGGGGCAGGTAATTTGCACTACAACGTGAGGAGGGGACAGAGGCTCTGCTCCCCACTTTGCTCTCTGTTCTTTCCCTCTGCCATGAACGTTTGCTCTCTCCATGTGCCACCCTGCCTTGGAGCCGGCCGAGTAGATGGACTGAAATCTCCGCTGACTGTGAGCTAAATAAACCTTTCCTTCCTTCAGTTTGAGCGTCAGGTGTTTGTCCCAGCAGCGAGAGAAGAGTAAGTGAGACACCCACTTTTAAATCACTTGAGATTTGTGGCTCATATAGAATTCAGTAAAAAGGACAATTTCCCCTCAATACACAGTATTATGAAATTTAAACCACCTCTCCTTTCTTTTTGTTGCCTAACAAAGGCATATCATGAAAGAAAGGAAACCAATCTTTTAATTTATTCTAGATAAGAATAAGCTACTCAACTCTAATACTCTCAAGTCTTTTCTTAGTAAACAAAAACTGATTATTACTTTCTATAATATGAGAGACCTCAGTTTTATGTTTTTCCCTACAAGGCACATTTTCCTTAGGAGAAGGTGTACATTAATACTATTATTTTAAATCAGGATAAAACAAAGCTTTAGATTACTTAGCTACTACTCATAGTAGGATATTAGAGCAAGTGAAAATTTGAAAGGATTTCAAAAGATGATGTTCATATTGATACCTGATTTAGAGCAAACTACTGTATTGAGGGGAAAAAGCAGAAGAAAATTTAAGTAACAATTACACCAAAAATATTTGGCTGAGGTATAAAGAACAAAGAAAAATATACATATATATATATATAATGTCTGATCTATATATCAAACATCAGCTCTTCAGGGATTTAAAACACTTTCCTTTAAGCAGGACTTTGTATTCATTATTTGAAAATGTGACCTGCTAGTGGGAACCAGTGGTATAGAAATCTAGTACACAGCCCACAAATAAAATGGGATGAACTGAATGATTTTTTAAAATGAATACCAGGACCAGGGTAAAAAACTCTTTATCATTATGAAATAATGCCAATACTTTCCCTGTTTCTAGAGGAATTTTCTTTGCTATTTATTACTAAGGACTACCAAAAAGTTCGTAAGATTATTTCTAATTTTTTCATGCTGTTTACCTCTATGAAGTGTGTGTGTGTGTGTGTGCGTGTGTGCATGTGTGCGTGTGTGTCCACCAGAATTTCGTTTCTATCTCCTATGGACTTTCAAAGGCTGTCTCCATAGTGATGGTCAATGAAAAGCCAGAATTTCACAGTGTTCTTCCTCAGAATATGCGGCACAGTCATCTCTTTCTCTGTCCTCCTGTTTGGTCCCCTGACGCCATGCCCGGCTGCCTCCATGGCAGTGGCCAATGAGCCAATGAGCCCTCGCATGCACATCACGGCACCTTCTGCGCATGTCCTTCCGCGCATGCCCTCGTGCTCTCGGTGGCGTCAGAAAACATCTGAGAGCGCATGTGCCCAGTCATCCCTCACACTCTCAAGATAGGCTGATCACAGTTATTTTGAAAATTGTACCTGCCTGAATTGCTCATGTCCACGTGGTAGAGGTGAATCTCATCTGACCTGGGTTCCACAGATGCAATGTCTGTATTGCCAGATGGGAACTTAGCGGCCGCCTTGACTTGGGAGACCCTTGAAAAACATTATTAAGTCTCAATATGAGAGAGCTATTTAAATCTAGCAGAACTTTCTTACAAAAGCATGCTTTTCTTCCTATATTTTAGTGACTTGTAGGAGTTGTAATAGTTTTGCATTTTATTATTTTAGAAATGGTGATTTACGTAACTTGTCTGCATGCACTTGCTAATAGTTCCCTAAAGATAAAAGCATTAAATATGAAAATACCCCCAAGAAGCTTGATTATTCTCGTGAACAATTGTTTGCTGTGCACATCTTTGTGATCCGTTTGCTTAATGAAAAAGCACTTGTCTCAATGATTCTTCTCTTGTGGCTGGGACAGATACCTGATACCCAAAATGAGGGAAGGAAACATTTATTTAGCTCACAGTTACTGGGGGTTTCGGTCCATACTCAAGGGATGAGCAGCCCATGGTAGAGAACAGCCTTTCCTGGCAGCAGCAAAGAGCAAGCGAGCAAAGGGAGGAGCAAGCAGCCCCTGCTCAAGCAGCCGCCTTCTCTTCCCCTTACACTGTAATGCAAATTACCTGCCCAGGGCAGGTGCAGCATCCGCACTCACAACAATCAATCATAAACTCCAGAAGCAGCCCCAGGACTGCATGAGGCTTTGCAGGGGCAACTATAAACAAACCATAACAGCATCAATAACAACCTGAAGCAACACATGTATCAATCAACTAACTGTCCTGTTTTAGAAATCTGGCTGGCATGGTAGGGTCCCGAAAGCACATAATACTCCCCCCTCTTTTGGTGAAGAAAAGAGTAAAAACAAATGACAATCTAATATAAAGTCTTCTTTTGTAAATACAAAGCAATTTTAATAGACTATCAGGTAATTACTGCTATTCTTCATCAAGTCTATTTAGAAAATGTATGGTTAAAGATAGACTTTTTGAATCTGTTTGAATTATTTATGGTTCAGTGATTCAATGGCTACAAAATAACGATTAGTTACCAAAATTTCTAATTTTGGACTGATGAATTTAAGCGTAGATTAAATGGCATTAATTATAAAAGTTTTGAGATTCAAAATATTTAGTTTAAAGTTATGAACTGCCATACACAACAACCATACCATCATGAATCACATGCTCAATTTGTTTTACTACTTTCTTATAAATGATTTTTGCATTTTCTTCTTAAAATCTATCATGAACTGCAAAGAATGCAAAGTTACCCATTTTGTATTTTGGGCCTTGAATCATTAAAAATATAAGCCTGCTTGTAATTATCTTACAATAAGGCCTTTTTATGAATAAGGTCAATATAACCTATTCAAGTTGTAAAATCATTTTTGAGACATCTATAATTCCAAGCACAAGTCCAGGCAAGGTGGCACATACCTGTAATCCCAGGGCTGGAGAGGCTGAAAACAGGAGGCTCACTTTGAGTCCAAGCTGCATAGAGACCCTGTTCCAAATATACAAATAAATAAATAATAAAACTAGACTCCAGTTCTTCTCCTTCTCCTTCTTCTCCTTCTTCTTCTTTTTTTTCCTGTATTTGGTACAGGGTCTCACGGGGATCAAACCCTGGTCCCTGTGCTTGTCTAAGCAGACGCTTAGTCCACTGAGCCATCTCACTGGTCTTTTTATTTTTAAAGAGGGAAAAACATGAAGATGAATGTCGGTGTTAGAAACCAGCAAACACAGACGAGGAAAAATAGTGGTAACAAGTTGAACACCACTTAAAACGTGTGATTTCCCCTAAAATTTAAATTTTATCATCAATTTTGGAGCAGAAGTACTGAATATTTCTCTTTGGAGACATCAGGAGAGCTTCGAATTTTGCATGTGCGGATGACTCTTTGCTGCCATCTTGATGGGGAGAACATAGCTGAGGGTGCAAGGTGGCAGAGGCAGCGTGGACAGTGCTATGGGGAATGCTGGGAAGCAACATCAGCACATGCACCGAGTGGGTTTATGGTCATAGTACCCAGTGTCACTAAGTGCAAGGCACTGCGCCCTCTGCTGGATTCAGAAAATGTTGAAAATCATCATTGACTTGGCCGACATGGGAAACTTAGTCTATCTAAGATTAAGATCTATCTTCTCAGATCTATCTTCTCAGAACACTGCCTTGCCCATCACGCTATTGTTTGTGAATTCTATTTATTGTGATTTAAGTCATTCAACTGAAGTAGATTATGTTTCTGTCCTCTAAATAAAACCAAAGATAACAGTATTATTCAACACAAAGTTATTCATAAGAATTACTTGGGAAAAAAAGGTATTCTTGGAAATCTGGTTTATTTGGAAATGTTTGATGCATTTTGAAAGCAACTTCATGTTCCAAATCCACAGCTTTCTCTCAACAATTTCCCACATGCTTGCTTACTGGGGTTTCTCCTCTAATTTTGCTTCCATTCTGCTGCAGTGTCAAGTTACCAGTTATAGAACATCTGCCTCGTCCTTCAGTTTGTTCTGCTTGCCAAGTGTCATCACACACGATTGTCTGATACAGTTGTCCTCCCCGTTGTTTCTCACCTGCTGGGGTTAGGGTCTGTCTCACCTAAGTAGGCTATTAAACTGGCAGATAAGATGAGTGCTTGTAGCATTACAGATTGTTCTCCACTCATTGCACACATTTTATCATGTATCCACATCTACTTCTCTTCCAGTCTTCTTTAATTACAATTGAATTTAAAATTTCACGCACCAAGAAAATCTTTTGAAGATTGTACTATCATTCCTACAGTTACACAAACAGTGGGAAGTCATTTTTAGTATATTTTATAGTATATTTGCAAAGTATACTATACATTTCATAGTATATTTACACTAAAATTTACCATGTTAAGAGGAAATTTTCTTTGTGCCTTTTTTTTTCCTTTGACTTTTATACTGATAACTTGGTCTCACTGACTCATATAAGTATACTTTGTGTGCACCTTTATTATGAAATCAAATCACTATTAGGACACTTTTATAAGTTTCTTCCCAAGCTGAACTGTCCCCTCAAAAGAATGGTGATAGTAAACACAGGTCTTCTCTGCAGCCTCATGCCTTACCATCCCCGAAAACCACAGCTGAACCACGTGTCAAGAACCTGCAAAACGCCACAAAAGCTCATTTAGTTTCTCTAATTTAATGGTCAAATTTATGCTAGATAATATCTCAAGAATTCAGGTACAGTGGGGTGTTAAAGTCTCCGAATACAACGATGTTATTGCTCATTAGATGTTTCATGTCTATTAAAATTTGTGTTATATAGTTGGGTGCTCCTACATTGGGTGCATATACATTTACAATTGTTATCTCTTCTTGCAGTTTTCATCTAACAAATATGCAGTGACCTTCTTTCTCTTTCAATTGTATTTAGTTTAAAGTTGACATTGTCAACAACCAGAATAGCTACCCCAGAATAGCTTTTTTCTGGGTTCCTGTCACATGAAGTATTGTTTTCCAGTCTTTGACATTCAATTAATTTCTTTTTTATTTAAATTGTTTCTTGTAGGCAGAATATTGTTGGATTTGGTTTGTTTATTTACTCTGCCAGTCTGCTTCTTTTGATTGATGAATTGAAGCCATTTACATTGATAGTTATAACTGATATATATTGGTTTATCTTTGTCATTTTTCCCCCTAATGTAGAAACCCTATTTTTCCCCTCTGCTTAGTTGCTTGCCCTACTTGCTTGTTAAATTTTGTTGGTGTTGAACTTGTGGTCATTTTTGTCTCTTTCTAAATATGTGTCAGTACTCTTTGCAGGGTTGGTTGGGTTGTCATGAATTTATTCAGTTGTTCTTTGTCATGGAAATATGTAACCTCCCCAATAAATTTGATAAATAGTTTTGCAGGATACATCAGTCTGGGTTGAAAGTTGCTTTCTTTCAGGATTTGTAATATTTCACTCCATGTTCTTGATTTGATGGGCCGTGTTGAGAAATCTTTCATCATTCTGATGGGCTTTCCATTATAGGTGATCTGTTTCTTCTCTCTAACAGCTTTTAATGTTCTGATATTTAGCTCAGTTTCTGGGATCTTGATTATCATGTGTCTTGGTGAAGATTTATTTTGATTTCGGCTAAATGGAATTCTATATGCTTCGGTTACCTGTATATCAATATCTTATCCCATAGTCAGGAAATTTTTTGCTACTACTTCTGCAAACAATCTTTTTTTGTCTTTTTAAAAAAATCTCCAGCTGTTTTGTTGATACCTATCGGTCTTATTTTATTTTTTCTTTGCATCATCTTGCAGCTGTTGCATTTTTATTTCATGGTTTCTTGTTATTTTTAAGAGATGTTTCCTTTCATGTTCACTTGCTGCAATGCTATCTTCAAATTCTATCTTGAAATTTATATCTTGAAATTCTATTTTCTCTTCATTTAAGTGACTTTTCCAGCTTTCTGTGGCATTCTTAATGTCCTGGATATCACTTTGAATGTTTCATGCATTCTAGTTCTTTCCTGTATTTTTTATTTAATGTTTCTATCATTTTCCTATTCCCTTCTATTTTTTTAGTCTGTGTCATCCTTAGATATATGGAACAATTCTTTCATGATTGTTGTCATTTTCTTTTTTTTACCTGAGAGATTACTTCTGATCTGATTTCCTCCATAGCCTAATGGAGTTGTTTCTTTACTTCAGTTGTTCTTGTCTCAGAAATTTCAGTTGCGTGACTTCCAGGTTGTCCTATGACCTTGTCTCCTGGACTTGTTTTGGGTGGGCTAGAGGTCTGAGGTTGTCTTTTATTCCTTCCCTTAGTCATTTCTTGCAGCGATGGTAGATGGGGTGGATTCAGGTCAGTAAGGCTCTCCAAGGTGTGGGAGAGAAGCCTAGACTTACCAAACCTCCTGCTGTGTGGGGTTAAATTTAGTTTCTACTTCATTAAGGAGAGGGTGGTAAGCCACAGTTCAAGACGGACCCAATGATGATGAGTGCAGGCTGAAGATGTGCAAGCCTCTCTCGATTGTGCATTGGCACAGAGTAGTGATCCACAAGGCTCCTGCAGGTCTCTTTGTTAATCAGGACTCCGTGGAAGTCTTCAGGGTGAGGAGGGGCAGCCAGCTCATCATTGATGGGAAGGCTGGAGGGTGGGAGTTAGCCTACCATGTCTCTCTGGCAGTCTTCAGGGCAAGTAGGAGCAACAAGCCTCAGCAAGCTCTGGTGGGAGGGCGTGGGGGCAGTGCTAGGTCTGTTGAGTCTCCTGGACAGTCTTAAGCATGAGTAGGGGTGTACAGAATCAGTAAACTCCAGTGAGGGGCAAGGGCTAACCTACCAGTTCTCTCCGGTGGTCTTCAGTCAGAACAGAGGCTTCTGGACTCAGAAAACTATGGCAGGAAGTTTGAGGGCTCAGGGCTGGGGCTGCCAAGTCTCCCCCTCTACCAGGTCTTTTATGACACTCTTTCTTCATTATTGCCTGGACATTTGTCTGTGGTCCCCAGACTTACAAGGTCTCTGCTGTGCCCGATGTTCTACACCACAACACCTAGGTCTTGCATAAGTCTTCTAACATTGCCTTTTATCTTTCCAACAAGGCTAATTTCAGTTGTTACGAGGACATAAAATGAAATTAAAGCTCGTAATATGTACTGGATACCGCTTAACTCTTTCAAGCTTGTGTTTTAAGGAGAGAAGTAATACAAAGGACTCTGCAGTGAAATCTAATGGCGTAGAACAATGGAGTGACATAAATAAATAAATAAATCAGAAAATGTTTTAGTTTAGGTAATAAACCCTGTTTGAGAATGTGTTCCAATTTTGTTCATCCTTTCCGCAACTGCTTCCCTCTTCCTCCCTTTGGAAGCAAAATTACCTATAAAAATTCCTTTAGCTGAGTTCCTCCTTTTCTCATTCCGAAAATAGCTCAACAGCCAATAATTCTGACTTTTCTGTGGGTGGAGAGGTATTCCACTTGAAGGGTAAAAGAGTATGGACGGGAATCAGGGAATCTAATTTGTGAATCATTAGTAAACGTTACTTCCTCGACTCAGAAATTGCTTAAACTCAGAAGCATCATTGACTTTACATCTGCTCCAAAGAGTTGATAATTTTTTTTAAATTATAAAAGTAGCATGTGATGGCTATAGTCGATTCAGCAAAACCATTTTGAGTAGAAAATACATGATGTGAAACTGATTGTTCCCCTTTTCTTCAGCTCCAATTTCATTCTGTAGAGGCAACTGCTGTAGATTTGGGATGCATCTTTTCATACCTTTATCCATGCTCAGCTAATTTTGGCTCTGCATAATCCTGACATTTAGCTTTTCTGGCATTCTTGTGCACAAGTAGGTAGGTCAGACATACACCTGAGCTACGGCATATTTAATAAGGAAAAGAGTGCTGCAAAAAAATTGAAAGCTCCCTGTAGCATCATTTTTAAAAGCATTAGATAGTGAACCATTATTCCTTTTATTTCTCTGCACTTATGTAATAGCTTGTAATCTACAAAATTTTTTGCTTACAAACACAATTCTGCTTAGGTTAATAATTTATAGCTTCCCTTTTTGTTCACATGCCAGTTTAAGCTTCGGGTCCCTCTTTATGTCCTTTTTCTGGCCTTCAGCTTAGTTGGAGTACCTTTGAAAGATGGAAAAGTAGCATATAAATAGAGCCAAGAATCAAATCAAACAACCAAGATGTTCATTCTATCCCTGTACTTATCAGTGATTAACCCTCTGTTTTCCTCATGTAGGTCCAGGGATAAATTTTTGGTTGAATTTGCTACCCATTTCAGAACAGTCCACTGTAGTTCAGAAATATTACTTCTCCCTTCAGTTTTCTTAGCTCCAGTTGGAAAAATGTAGCCAGTTATCACACTACTTTATTGTCATTTCTACTAACTGTTAGTTTGTTTCAATCATACCTCCATAAAGATATTTAAAGATAGGATTTGTTTGAGGGTAGATGTCAGGCTTTGTTTGTCATACATTTGAGAGGCTTTCTTTTTAAAAAGAAGTTCACTTGAATTAGATTGATTATGCACCTGTTTACACTTCAGTTACTCTTTCAAAAGCAGAGGACTGGAAGAAGCAAAGGAAAAATCAGTAGCAGCAACAGAATATTCGCCAGGAACGTTGCTCAAAAAACAAAAACAAAGACAAAAAGCCTCTGAAAGCTCTGGAAGTGCTCAGATACTTTAAATTCAAGATCAGTGTAGGCACAAAATGCTGTTATCTAAAAATGAAAATACTTAAGTGAGGAAGTTACCTCTGCTAATTTGGCAATGATATACTGAATTGATCATTTTATTTTGAAAGGTTAAATAAACAGTATAATTTTTAAATGGAGAAACGAAAGCCTGCTTAATCAGAGCACTGTATTTTAATCTCAGTGATTTGTAGCTCTTCAGCAGCCTAAAGAGCCAGCCCATGTCTGGACAAGGTAACACTGATTAGGGATGAACACTTGCTATCTTGAGTTATGACTGCTCGCATGGAGCCTTCTCTGTGCTCCAGATTCTGTCAACACAATATTTCTTGCTCTCCCTCTCTTCCTTTCTCTCAAGACATTTTTTTTCTCTCAAAACATTTTTTAAAAAATAGACTGAAGGTAGAAAATGCCATGCTTTTATCTTTGAAAAGATGTCTTGTTTTCTGCTTTAAAATAAGCATTAATCTTTTTTTTTTTTTTTTTTTT
>NDGN011501742.1:518-17655 GCA_002564285.1 Tympanoctomys barrerae
CTGTAAACGACTCAAGTCAACAACTTCTGATACTGCCAGTCATATAGATAATCCACTACTATTATGGGCTACAGGACTATATTGGATTATTTTGCTGAATTCGTGCACCTACAATATTTAATTGGCAATGGAATACCCATCTCTGACAAAACTAAACAGAAAAGGGAGATATAAATGAAGGACCATTTTTTATCTGTATATACAAAATAGACTAGATTTCAGCTACTTTCTCTTGATTCAATGAGAAGAGAGATTTGTACTAATAGTGTTCAGACAGGATATTATGTCTGCATCTTGTACTATGAATAACTTCTACAAAGACAACAATATACAGTGTATTATTATAACTGTCCTATTAACCTGCTTTGAAACTGTCTCATAGCTATTTGCTTCTCAGTAAAATTAATAAAAGAAACCAATTATGTTTTTTTCTTTATTTTCTGCATTAATATGTTCCCTTATTTATTCATCAAATCTTTAAGAAACACCTCAGTCCCAAACAATTATCATAAAGTGCTCTAATTATATTTTCACACATCAACTTCTAGTGCAGTCACTAAGATTTAGTCAATTTGCAGCATGCATGATATTAAAGCCTGGACGCGTGGAGGAATCATCCTCACATCTTATATCAGGCAAATGCTTTGCTTCCCTACTCTTTCATTCTCTCTGTCTAACATGAAGCAGAAACAGTAAGCTCAATGTCACAGCCACCTAAATTTTATTAAAGTCTCAATCATTTTTCTAAAAACATTCTAGAGTTATTTTTGGTCTTTTGATGTCAAACATGATAGAACACATGCAATATAATTTTTACCACCTTAACCACATTAAAGTGTACATTTCAGTAGAATTAAATGTACTTCTGATATGCAACTATTACTATCATCTACCTCCAAATACTTTACCTCTTGTAATACTCAATAAATATGCTCATTAAAATATAAATGCCCCTTCCTTCAATCAACTTCCACGCCCTAGATATACACATTCTATTGTTATGATTTTGGTATGGTATTGGAGTGAAGGCAACATTTACCTTTTAATGACTTGCTTCTTTCACTTCTCATAATGCTACAATAGGGGTTCAAAATATGAATTCTAACTTTTATTTTAAGAAGTGTCCGTTCTCTATGGCTTATTCCAAATTTTGAAATATATGGTAAGCAAATAAGATGAAATAAGTATTCTGAAGGTGATGTTTCAAAATTCTTATCAACAAAACAGTCCTCTGCTGGCCTAGCTGTTAATTTCCAGGTAGTGTTGGAGCTGACTTCTCTTCCGTAAATGGTGCTCCACCTCCTCGGATTAAAATTTGTGATACAGGTGTAAAATACACCTTAACATACCATTTCCTTTTAGCTTACTATATTTTCCTGAAAACCCCTTTGACATTGCCCACCTTCTCATAGCCTTCATGTGTGTACTTCCCCATGGTTTGACTTCTGCTTTTCTATATTTACATTTTATTAATTTCTGAGGCTTCCCCACAGTGCCTTGAAGCCATAATACTCAAGAGGTATTTTTAAATAAATAATCTGAATTTTCCCCTTTGGAGAAACCATTTTGATGTGCATGTCGAATCTATCTATCAACTTAATGAAAATTCTAGCAAAACAAATTAGTCTAATGTGCTCTCTTTTGGCCTCTCAATGCAGGGTGAAACTCCAGTAGACTAAATTGTCTGCTTAGGCATGTGCAGGGACCAGGGTTCAACCCCCAGTACCCCGTGCTGCACTGATCCCGCCCCCCAGGCACCCTGAGCCAATCACCAGGACCAGGCTTTGTGGCTCACACCTGTAATCCCAGTGCTGAGGAGGCTGAAAGCAGGAAGAACACTATGAGTCTGAGCTCTGTAGTGAGACCATGTACCAAATACATAAAAGGAATATATATGTATATTGAATTTTGCTAATATGTAACTACCTAGGTGACGTGAAGGAAAAAAATAGAGCATTTACTTAAGCAATTATTGTATTCACTGCATAATGTTCTCATTTTTACTCAGAAGTAACTTGGTTTATGGGTTTAAAAATAAATACAAGACAGATTTAGCAAGCTGGCTACTATCTCAGAGCTAAAAAAATAAGTCAACATATGACAGTGGTCTACGTTGTTCAAAGCTAGTGGGGTTTTGTTATTTGTTTTATTTGTTTCTCCTTTTACTCCTACTCTTCCTCCTTCTTTTCCTTTATTACAAAACCCACCTTCCAAAATGTCCATGTGGATACATGCAACAAAACACAATAAACAAGAGTATCAGAACTTTAAAAAAGGTAAAAAATACTAAACATTACTTATAATTCTCCATTAAAAGGTTGGTGCAGCCAAAAGTTGTGCTTCACTTTAATTAAAGTGCTTTGAGCGTTTTCAACGTCACTGCATTTGACACAATTCACTTAGAAATGGGAAATAAAACAGTGTCAGTGGCAGATATTTTTGCCAAGGCGGTTACTGACCTGCTTAATGTAGTACACGAGTAGTGATTATCTCTTCCTTTGTTATCCCAGTCAAAATAAATTTCACCAAAATAAATAAAAAAGGGCAAGGTAATAAAATATTGATTACAGCTTAGCTGATAAGTACTTGAAAGTCAAGAGGAAATATACTGAGTATTGTGTTACACCTCATATAAAAAAATTCATACAAATCCCTCTTCCATAAAACACTCGAATGGTTGAGTCTGTGTTCTGTGACTATAACAGAACTACAGCACTTGGTGCATTCTCTTCAGTCACTTGGCATCTAGAAACCTCCTTCTAAAGCTCCTTGGCAATATTTTCTGTAAAATAAAGCATTATAGTCATTCAATGATTTCAGATTTTTTTTAGTACTAGAGAATGAACCTAGGGCATTCACACAGGACAACATCTCCTGCTCACACTAATCTGTATTTTTTTTTAATTTTGAGACAGTTTCTCATTAAATCTCTCAAACTGAGCTTGAATTTATAATCCTCCTTCCTCACCTCCCTAGAATTCAAAGATCACGGGATACCAGAATATTGACAAAAATTACCTTTGGGGGTGAAAAGGATCCCGATGAAAATACAGAGTTGAGGGTATGTGAAAGGTGAGCATCAGGGAAAAGGAATTACTGTAGAGAAAGTGATAGACAATTAGGGCTCTGAAAAATCTGACACTCTCCCTCACTATTCCAAGAATCAGCACTGAAGAATGTGGGCAAAACCATCTCACAGGCAGAGCTCAGCACACCAGGGGCGGAAAGCTGCCCGAATCCTCACTCTGGATGATGGTACACTCTCTCTTCCACATTGGCTTCTTGATTCCATGGAGCAGGAGGCTAGATGAACAGTGTAGTGAGCAGTATTTTAAGTGTGTGAGAAACAACGTCCATCTTTGTACTCCATGTGTGCCCAGAATTCCCTTACAGCTCACGGTGCTTTAAATGTAACAGAGGCTCAGCAAGCTGCTGGTGTTCAGAACTAGACACACGACACAAACTTTCTGCGCCTTCCAGTAAGGCAGCTGTTCTCTGACGCCACACGAATTCTAAAATAAATGGATGGAAAACAAAAACTTTGATCATCATTCTATGGCATGAATATGTGAAGCAGTAAAGCAATTCGAAGAACTGTACTGAATACAGAAAGAAACACGAAAATGTGGAAAAGGACAGGAGAGCAACATGAATATAAGAAACAGTAAATCTACGACTTGAGTATACATGTGTTCATTATGTGCCTATTATGAAGTATATGTTGTGTCTGCTTTTCTTCTAAATATTTTATGACCAATGCCCAACCTTCAGTCTAGTATTTAACAAAAACTCAATAAATACTGAATAAGTATTCCTTAGGTTGGGTGTGGTGGTGTGTGTCTGTAATCCCAGCACTTGGGAGGCTGAAAACAGGAGGATCGCTACGAGTCCTATATGCACAGGGAGACCTTGTAGACCCTGTACTTCAAATACATAAAAGAAAAAAACCCTGAAATAAATTGTAGGGCCAGCCAGATAGCTCAGTGGATTAAAGCACCTGCTTTGGCCGAGTGCAGAGGCGGAAGTTCTATCCCCAGCACGCCATGCTGCTGCTGCCCCTGGGGTGCGCTGAAATGGCAGTTGAGATTAGGCATGGTGGTGCATGCCTGTAATCCCAGCACTTGGGAGGTTGAAAACAAAAGAATCATTATGAGTCTGATCTACGTAGTAGGACCCTGAACATCCTCTAAACCCTGCCTTAAATTCATTTTTTTAAAAAAGTATTCCCCAATCCACTTTCCCAGATATTACGTTGATGCTCATCTCAAATCTGTATACCCCAAAATATATAAATGTTATGCAATCCAACATATTTTCATATCTTCCTAATGACATTTTGAGCATACCTTACTTGAAATCTATATGAGAGAAAAATTACAGCTTGGAAAATTTTTTTTTCTCTTTTCATGGACTCTTTCAAAATGAAGTGTTCTTTAAAGGAAACTGTTTCTACATGGAAGAATATATGACACACAACAGTGTACCCTCTATTTGTATGAATATTTTGTTTAATCAATCCTACCTTTCTACATGCTAGGTAGTAGTATCCACTCACCCAGAGAGACAGCTGAGGATTAGAGAAATTAAATGACTTGCTGAAGGTTAAAAACTGAGCTCTAAAGCCCACTGTGTCTCTTCCAAAATCCAGTCACTTGCCATTACATCATTCTCCATAGAGATGACATCTTATGAAATGAGATACAGCAACCCTAAATCATGAGAAACTGCCCCTACCAGCCACGTCTTAACAGAATATTAATTTTCCTTGATGGCTTTCCCATTTTAAAGTGGTAGTACTCTGAATGATTTATAAAATATTACCCAAAATGGTGCACACATTAAGCAGTTTGCAGTGCACTATCTAGCTAGTATAAATTATATCTTATCTAGCTTGCATTTTGGGGTTGCATCTGAATGCATCTTCTGGAAATCACCACACAAAGATATAGAGAGGTAATTGATGAATAGACCAGAGAATTAGCCCTTTCAACGTGGCAGATGTTGACATACCTGCACTAAGAGGGAAGTCTAACTTCTTTCCCTTAAACCTTAGACCTGGGAGGAGTTGCATTCCTTCCTCAACCAAGAGGGTGCAGTATAAATAATGCTATGCAACTTCCAGAAGCAGAGACAATGGAGATGATAGTCTTCTTGCTTTGTCAGAATGTTTATCATAAAATCTTCCCAGTGCTTGGGAGGAAAGCCAGCTACATGGAGAGGGACACCAAACAACACATCACTCCCTCATCACTAGCCAACACAAAAGGCCATCTAGAAGGCAGAGTGACCCTTAAACAGTTCTATCCTTTAGCCTACGTTTCTCGCAACTCACTCTCTATAACACATGAGGGACAAGCTATTCTTATTGAATGCTTCCTGAATTTCTGACCCCCACCAACCATTGCAGCTAAATGATTATTGTTATTTTAATCCCCTAAGATTTGGGCATTATTTGTTATATAAAAGTTTTGAAGGAAAACACAAAACATTTAATTTTTTTAGTAAATAAAAACTGGTCATAAATTAGTAGATCATCAGCTGGCCCTAAAATGCCTCTTTATACAACAACCAAATTTACATTTCTCCCTGGATAAATAAAGCGTGCCAGTCAAGCAGACGATGGACTGGGAAGCATTTCTCAGGGCGCAGCAGTGGGCTCTGAGGTCAGGGTTTCCAAATCACTGCTTCACCACTAACGAGCTGGGTGACCTTTAAAACTCTGCTTCCCTTCTACAGCATCTCATTTCTTCATCTATACAGTGGGGACAGCAGTATTCCCCCTAGTTACTACGCCAGTTTAAAACCTCAATTACAGCCACTAATTGTTTCCATCTGATAAATTGTAATTTTGAAAGTACTGCACCTTTCTAGAAGGTAAAATACATAATTGGAGAAAACATCACAATCAGAGGGATGTCTGTACTCTACATTGGCTTTTCTTGGCTACACAGTTAACAGTTTATTAGAATCAGTTTTGTAAAACTCATTTAGCATGAAATGCCTATTCAAATAGGGTGCAAAAAATAATAATAATTTACTTAGGGGCCAAGAAGATAGCTCAGTAGAATAAGTGCTTGCCTGGCAAGTGCAAAGTGCTGAGTTCAATCCCTGGTACCACACACACACACACACACACACACACACACACACACACACACAAATTAATTAATTAATTATTAATAATAACAAGTAGGGTAGAACAAATAGCACTGCTGGTGACCCTTCTTGAAAGTCCACTAGAAAGACAGTAGGAAACACATACACTCACAGCATAGGAGTAGAGCAAATGGGAGGCACAGTAGGTGGCCAAGGAAACATGCCACTCGGATTGCCTGGTGCCTGGTGTGGAATCTAAATGGTAGCAGCTGAGATGCACCTCTGCTTTCAGGTGGAAGCCACACTCCCTCAGTGCCCAACCTGCTCCTGGCCAAAAAATGACCCTGCCAGGGACGCTAGGGTTCATTAGGTTGCAGGAGATGGAATACGACTCTCGAGGGGTAACTTTGGCTACATCAATGGCACATGACTGCAAAACATTTTCTGAGGTGCATGGCTGTCCAAGATGCTTTCATTTGATTTTCTTTTTCTCTCTCCTTTGAAAGTATGAGGCCAGCATGAAGGGTGCCCTGCTTCTCCCAGCCCCCTTTACTTGCCTTCTCATTTCGCTCATAGTCATTTCTTGTGAGGGATAATGTATTTCTGACATGTCTAAACCCATTTCTGTCTTCTGCTCAGATTTTTCAAACTCACACCAGCAGCAGCAAAAACTCTTTCAAAAACTCTGAAAGATCAGGCACAGCCATGGATCTGTGTGCCAATTAGGGCAGAGCTGTGGGAAGGTGGTGTATGGGAACTGTCTGAAGCAGGACAAGGTGGAGAGACTAACTAAGAGAACTCGGAAACCTCTGCCCTATCTCTGCCACTCAGAGTAAGAGAAATCTTTCTGGCTTCCCAGAGGAGAGAATGAGGGTGAGGCACTGAATTGAAAATGAAGGGATGAAGATACTTTAGAAATCACCTCTGTTTAACATCCCTAAATGGAATCATAACATTATTATGGAATTAATATTTGTAGCACTCCCTCTCCAAACCCATAAGTTACAATCCCAGTCACTAATGTGAGAGGACTAGAAGCTGGAGGCATCCTGGACTAACTGAGCCCCAGATATGCAGCCTTTACTAGAGGAGATGGGAGAGCTCCCTCGTACTTGCCTTCCCTTCCACTGCCACCAAGAAGCCATGTAAGCATACAGTGGTCACCCGCGGTTCAGGATGGGATCCTCAGGAGATGACACCAGGCCTGGCAGCATCTTCACCTAGGGCTTTCAGTCTCCAGAACAGTAGATATAAGTGTCAGGTGTTTAAATCACAGTCTATTATATTCTGGGATAACAGTTTTAACCTAAGATGAAGAAAATGTTTTCTAGCTAGAAGAGAGAAGAAGGTGATAAGAAAAGGAGAAAACAAAGAAGGGAGGATAAGAAAGAAAGGTAGAGGTAGGAAAGAAGGGAGGGAGGGATGGGCCGAGGGAGGGAAGCAGGCTGGAAGGTAGGCTGGCAGATGGGCAGGTGGGGGCAGTGGGTGGGCAGGAGGAGGGAAGGAGGGAGGGAGACGGGGAGGAAAAGAGGGAGGGAGGGCCATGCGAAATATCAATGGCAGATTTAATAAATAAAAACACAAGATACCCAGTGAAATTAGAATTTCAAATAAATAACAGTCTTTTCAGTTAATAATTTCATGTAGTATTTGGGACATCCTTTGACAAAAATAGTTATTCTTTATCAGAAATTAAATTTAACTCAGAATTCTATAATGTGTCTAGAGTCCCATGACATCCACCACTCTTCAAACCATTCAAAATAAAGAGAAGATCTTAAAATTTTCCAGGATAAAATTTGGAAGAATTGGGGATAGGAAAAACACATTCAAAATGTAACCTAAAATTAAATACAAAAATTGAGCAATATCTTTAAAATTGTGCCAGAAAATAAAAATGTCACCCTAGGATTCTACGCTCTGACAGGTTAATATACATATTTGTTGACTCATGAAATTTCAAGATTTTAGTTCTTGTAGTCATAATGACATAATATGAGCACAGATAAACAAAATTAGAGACAATCAACTTTTTATTAAAGAAGGAAAGTGAAATTGCAGTAGGCGGGAAGCTCAGGGACAGAGTGCGGGCAGTGTGGCCTTCAGGCCCCAGAGGGGCTCCAGCGCCCTTCGCCCTGTTCTTCATCTTTTTGTGTAGCCCCTGCTCGCGTCACATGCAAGATCTTTCTGAATGACTAGTAGGGTATTATAGAAATGAGCAAATACCATATTAAAAATGAGGATATATGAAGTTACATTGCTTTTTATGACCCCATATTACTATGTGCCTGCTCTACAGTTGCTTGCTGTAGTGGACTGAGTACACACGGTATGACTTAGAACAGGAGAGCCCCTTAAGTGAGCCCTGTGAGTGAGCCTATGGTGACATCATACAGCCACTGGGCAGAGCTTCCAATGGCCCAGGTCCAATTATACACCCACTTCCTGAGACATCATGAGGCCAAACCAAAGAGCCTGTGCTCTCTGGGATGTAACACTCAGAAACTGTGAGATGATAAATGATTCTCATTTTAAACCACTAGCTTTTGGGGTAATCTTACACCATGTGTTAGTTAACTAATTTAAAAGATAATGACATAAAATCTTAGTCTCCTATGCTGGCAAGTAAAAAACGGGCAAAATAGAACTCATTTTTGAATTCAAAATTTACTGTTAATAACCAATGAAACACCTAAAATAGTACAAAGTAGTCTCATCTATAGAGCAGTACTTTAAATGTGTGGAACGAAGAGCTATTAGTTTTATTATAATTCTTTTTTAGACCATTATAAGATTTTAATAATCTATTTGTCAAATGTAGCACAATAGTAAACAGTCAAGTTAATTTACTTTTTTTTAAATTTAGTTCTGTTAAACGTGTTAGCTCTCTCTTACTCGTGTAAAAACTAACAAGAAATTATACAAAGAAGTAATAATAATCATATCACTTTCCTAATCATATATCTGACCCAAAGTGGGTGTTAATACCAGACAAACATTATTAGCGTCTCTGCCACTAATGTTCTTAGACATTTTTCATTGTCCAGTCTAAAGGGCCAAGAAAACAGAGTTCAATTCAGAAAGATCTGAGTTGGGAAATATTTTAAATTTATTTGAAAACACTCTATGTTATCAAGTTGTCCAGTTTTTTCTCCAGTTTTGGATTTCTGAGGTCACTTCCTCCTCTGCCAGGATTGGTAATTTTGTGCCCTTCACATTTGGTTGAACCGAGTGGTAGGAAGCTCACAGAATAAAGCACTGTCTCTCTATCTGGGCCTGAGCCCAGCAGTGAGCAGATGCCCTATGCGACTCCTAAGCAGGACAGCTCGCAGGCTGGCGTAGACGCTGAAAGAAAAGTTCCATACTTCGTTTCAGAAGTGAATCCCCCAGTGCTGTTTTATTATTAACAAAAGCAATAAGACTTTCCAAGTCCATGGCTGGAACACCCCAAGCCAGTTTATAGACTGGTCTCAGAGATAAACAGGGTTTATCTGCATGTTTTGGCATGCAGTATAATTCAAGAATGCTGAATCAATATTTCTGTGCACCCTAAATCCTCTCACATCTAACAGTCTCTGTATTTCATCATTAAAATATGTATTGATGGGGGAATTGTTGAAAGCGTCTATTATAAGATGCATATGATACTTGGAAGGTTAATACTTTGAGACAGGAACTTTCAAATCACAAAATTGCAAGGTTACTGCCAAAGAGAGGTGGTGCCCACGGTATAGGCACTGGCTTGTATTTTGAAGGAGATTTTGAATTAACTGTATTGGAACTACTGGCCGGGAGGGTGAGACAGCTTTTCAAAAACACAGAGAATCATGTTGGCCCCGCCTCCAGGGTGGGCCGAGGCGGAGATTGAGACTGGGTGTGGTGGTACACACCTGTAATCTCAGCACTTGGGAGGCTGTAAACAGGAGGATCACTATGAGTCTGATATAGTAATGAGACTGTAGATCCTGTACACGCTGTAGATGCTGTCTTAAAATTAAAAAAAAACACAGAAAATCATTTACTATTCCATATTGTATCTTAAGTAAACCTTTGTTATAGATGATATTATGTCCCTCTCCATGTCATTTCCCAGTTAACTTAACTGTATAATCAGCTTTTGGTATTCTTAAAAAAATATTCACTATTAGTTGGAAGGTCAGAAACAACTGGTTGAAGCCCTAGGAAATATACACAAAATATTGTTGCATTATACAATGGTTAGGAGACATCTCCAAATACCATACACAGCTGTCCCCTGTTGAGTTTTACATTTTAAAAGTGGGTCACAACACTGGAAGGTAAAGCAAATAGTCCAAGAAAGTTTCATAATGTGAGAATAGCCATATTTATTTTCTTCCTAGAGTGACTATTCTAACATGGAAGTTATCAACAGTCCTCTGATGGTTCCTCACTTAAAATGCACAAGTGCTCCTTGCATGGGACAGCCTGAGCTGTTCTACCTGGTCTTGCTCCAATGCTCAAATAAAATGATCCTTCAGGGTCACAACTGTCATTTTTTATCTCTTGGGAAATCTTTCTTTCTTGCCCCTGCAGAAAAGAAGTCTAAGAATTCTGCTGAATTGTATACTTGAGTTGATAAATGCTACCATCTAGTTTCAAATTTACCTTCAAATTCCTAAAAGGATCAGTTTTCTTTTTCTTTCTTTTTTTCCCTTTTCTTTACCTGAGAGTCACTGAAGCAAAAAGAGCCACGATGAAGGCTTGTTTTTCCTTAGAAATGCTTTTCCTCTCGGTCCCTTATTACACTCCCTACATTTCTTCTTATTGGTCCTGTTTGGTTTTTTTTTTGAGACAGGGTTATGCAGCCCAGAGTAGCCTCAAAATCATGTCAATCTTTTTGCCTCCATCTCCCAAGTGCTGTACGAGAGCTGTGAGGCTCCACATCAAGGCCTGCTCTTCTTTAAATATCTAAGAGGGAAGAGGGTTGGAAGAAAAGAGGCACCTTCTTTCGAAATGATTGGACTACAAAGTCACTACAGTGCTAGTTGCTACTTCTTTGACAAAGAATTTACAGAAAGATGCTTGGAATATAGAGCCTAACAGACAGACTATGAACAACAAATCACCTTGCCAAAACTCAGTTTCCATATCAGTAAAGCTCACAAACTAATAACTTCAACAATTCTATTCACTCTTCAAATATATTTATTCTAGGACTTTGTCCCAACATAGGACCAAATGTCTAGCTATGTCATGTCTATGTCATGCCTCTCTGGAATATATCCTGGCAAGTTGAATCTGTAGGAACTGCAGTGAGATGGCTCAGTGTAGGCGGCTGCTCCTCTGAAAATGGTTTAGCGATAGAAAATTCAGCCCTGTGGATGTTGAGTTTGCAGTCAGTCTCATTGAATGTTACGAATTTGTGTTTACTCTTATCCTCGTAGCAGTCTGTGTCGCTACTTAGAAAGAGGTATCTTTCCTTTGGTCTTTATTGTTCTCCACTTTCTTACCTCTATACTTCTTTCATTCCTCAGTATTATTTTGGGGTATGAGGTGTACATATATGATGCCTTTGACATGTTTCCTAGTCATTGACCTCAATAGCATAGCAGTAATCATCTGTTTTTACTCAAGAGCCTACATCTTGCTTTTGTTTCCCTTGGCCATGGAGGGGCTAACTCCTGGGTCAGCTGAGGGTGGGGAGGTGTTCCAGCCATGTGAGCTGGGATCCCGGCATGTTTGGGCCAAGCTAGGCTTGTTTCCTTGTCAGTATGGTAGTAAAGGGCAAAAAGAGCAAGCAGTTGCATAAGCCTTCAGGAGCTTTGGTCTAAGAACAGCCACGCACACCACCAATTCTGGTAGCTTTTATCATCAAGGCAAGTCTCAAGGCCTGTACAGGCTCAGTGTATGGGCAAATAAACAGATCTTCCCTTCTAATAGGAAGAGCCTTGGAGTACAGATGCAGGGGGTGAACCCACTGAGTATTGTTCCCATTAATCTATACTACTTATTTGGTGATCTTTAAAAAGAAAATAAATACCTAAGAATCCTGCACCACAAGAAAACCTTGGGCTGAAGCAGCAAGCTGGGTGCAAACTGTGCTTCCCATTGCCTGCCTGTCTTTCTCCCCAGTCTGAACAAACCTTGGCTACCTTGTCTGTCATTCATTTTCTGGCTTTCACTTTACATGGTTTTATCACCTATGTAAAAGTCATTTTTAGGTTGCTTGTAATTTCTTCAGCTGTGCCATGCAAAGGTTACTCTTTCAGAATCCTTCACATATTATTATATCTATACAAATATACATATGTACACACACACACACACACACACATATATATATATAAGAGCATCACTGTATCATGTTCATTTCAATTGCTACATAGTAATGCAATCTGTGACTTCATTTCTCTTTCCTTTTTGTTTTTGGAAACTCCCCACAAAATGATCATGAATTTATGTTCACGATCCATTATCCAGTGTTCTTATATGAAACACATCTTTGCCCCAAATCTTTCAACTAGAGAGTATCTGATTTTCTTGGCAATTGGTGTGGAATACTTCTTCGCTCTCCCCAGAAATACTCCGACCAAAACTCAGGAAGAGGCTACTATTGCTTCACTCTCTCTTATCAAAACAACAGCAATCTAAAGTAAAACAAATACATTCTTAAGCTTTTCACTGATTTTAACACTGGATTGTCTTTTGCTAGAAAAAATTAAGCTTACTTTTGTAATTTCTGTTCCCCAATCTGGGGCTTCTTGTTTAACTGGGTTAGCTGGATCTTTTTAATGGATCCTGCTCTACTCTACAGAAGATTTATAGTTTATAGGCTCTGCATTTGCATGAAACTATGTGCTGCTGTTTCTGAAATAGCAGGCATTCAAGATCTATTTTAACCTTCCAGCAGTTCGGGGAAGATCCAGAATAACTATGTGCCACTCAACCATGTGACTTAGTTAAATGAAGATACAGGATTGGATATAATGGACTGAATGTACAGGATTCCAGGTCTCCACCATTAACATGTTCATCTTGCTAATTGCTAATTTTGGTCACGGAACAAGGTCCCCCAGGCTTTTTTATTTTCTTTAATGTATTTAGTAGAGGGTATACAGGGTCTCACTGCACAGATCAGACTCATAGTAATCCTCCTGTTTTTAGCCTCCCAAGCACTAGGATTACAAGCTTGCACCACCATGTCTAGTCTCAATGGAGCCAAAATGGCATGCCTTAGATTGAACCCTAGTCCCTGAGGCTGTCTGAGAAGGCACTTTAATCCATTGAACTATAGGACCAGACCCCCTCCCAGGCTTTTTGATAAAACTAATTAGCATTACTCCGGGCCTGAAGTGGAGTCTTACAGGCTGTCGTGTTGGCTGTCATAGCAGAAAGCAGGTGGAACCTGCCCGGCTTTGGCCCTTTTTACTCCTCCTAAATTATGGCATTTATTGAAACAGAACATGTGCTATTCATGGGACCCTCCTCTCTTTGCATACTATTTACCGAGCTTCCTGGAAAAAGGAGTGACTTCTCTAATCACACACTAAGTAGTCACAGTCTGCATATCCTTAAGAGGGAGGAAAGAAATGAGGTTTATCGAGGTTCAAAGAGCAGCTCTAGGTAGACCGTGTAGAAATGAGCAAGCTCACAGCTGTATCACTCATGGTTCTCCAGGGAAATAGAACCAACAGGATATATGTAGATATAACAAGAAGGAAGCAAGTTTCAGGACTGGGTCACACGATGACCATAGGTTACGTCTCAGCTAGACAAGCAGACAGCAAGTTGAAATATCTGAGCGTTAAAAAGCTCACAAACCAGGAGTTTTACTGTTCAAGGACAGAACATAGAGTTCCAGATTTTAAAAAGATGGAAAGATTTAGCTGTTTCACTACCTTTTTGTGTGAAATTTGGAAGGAAACATAATCAGTTGAACAGGGCCTGCCCAATCTGGGGATATGGAGGGTCCCTTGATTCAGATTCCACTCTCTCTCTTAGAAATACCCTAGTAGGTACCTACTAGACACAGGCAGAAATAAAGTATGACTGGGTATTTGGATATCTTTGCCACTAGGCATATCCATCACAGAAGCATGGAATGTAAAACTCCAGGCCATGGCCTACATCCACTTATGCAAATTCCAGCAAGCCCTTATCACGAGGTCCTGCAGGTAACCCGCAATGAGTGAGATTGGGTTGAATGTAATGACATTTTCTTCCCTGGTTTAAAAGACTCCATGGCTGTAGCTGAACTGGTCTTTCTCAGGCATGTGAACATGAAATCCTCTGCTTCAACAGGAAATAACTTTTAATGATTTTGCTTTGTTTAATTTATGCCTCTAGCCCCCACGCTTTCATTCACATAGCTCTCCTCATAGCTTATTCTTACTCATCTATGGGAACTCAGTTCCAAGCTGAGGAAATAATTTTTTTATTTTTTTTATTTTTTCCTTGGAAATAATTTCCCTTTGTACTTCAGCCATGTGCCCCTTGGTGCCTTGCGCTGTACCACCACTGCATGTATTGTACTTGTAGTTAAATAATCATCTGTGTTATGTCAATCTCTGCTAAAAATTAAGCTGAAGATCATGGCCGCAACAATCTACATTACTCTTTGGGCTTTGCCCATAATAAATATGAAATACATTCTCACAGAATTAAGGGTAGGATATAGATAGATAGAGATAGAGATTTTTATCTATAGATAGGTAGGTAGGTAGATAGAGATGCACAGATAGATAGACATTAAAACACTTTACATAAAACTTTAGGTTTACAGAATTCCTAGTGTCTATCTATATTCTTTTCAATGAGAATCTCTGGTGATCATTAAATTCTGTTTCAACTGAAAAGAAATGGCCATGCATTGCACTGAAAACTTTAAAGTCTTTAAGAAAAGATCAAAGAACAGAAACGCGTAAAAGAGAAAGGAATATAAAAAGAATTAAAGGAAGCCTGTGGAAAATCACTAAAAGTTGCATGCTTATTCCAACACAGACTTCAATTGCTTTCAGCAAAGAGAAGATACTAATTAGTAGAATAATCTTTGCATCCCAGTTTGAAAGATTACAGTGATTGCTTTCCTCTAGTGCCATGCCAGGCCTTAATGGTTTGAAAGATTAATTGACAGCATGTGAAAGCCAGCTAGCCAATTAACAGCTGCATGTCACCTAAACGCCCTGTAAAATGTATGTTCATATTGTTGAGGTAGTTAGGTCTGATGCTTAGGTAGTTACCTTGTACTTGTTCTATTCATTTCTAGGGTTTCTGCATGTATTTTTCTATTACGTAGACTGCTAAGCATGTGCTAATAACTTCCAACAGCTCAATTGTAAACTATAATGAATTTACTTGTGATATTTAATACCAAAGTCTTTAACTATACCCATCAAAATTCCTACGCCTTCAATAAGAACTTTATCATTTTGTTACATATCATATTCATTTTCTACATTGATTTCATGTCTAAATTTTATTTTTGGTGAATGTAAAAGGAATACTAATTATAGGAACTTACTTATCAGAGAATTCTATGAAATGAGATAAAACAAGCGATCTCAGAGTGGCCCCTTTAAAGGAACAAAACTACAGACCATTCTAGCTGCACAGTCAGAAAAAGTTAAAGTGTTGCTTTGAGTTTTCCTGTTAAAGGGCACAATAAATCTCTTACTGATCACATACCTTTGTTTTGCATAGCTACTGCGAGGTGAAAAATAAAACTATCACTGAAATCTAAGAAATTCAAAACACCTACCAGTAAATATTTTGGAGACTGACTTGTCCGGTCTCTATTTGCCATCTACATTTGTGTTTGTGGTGCTAATTCATTATCTCACTTATTTTCTCTTAATAAATTTCTCCTGGAATTTGCCCTAAAATTCCTCAGAGGAAAAGTGTGAAGTAAAAGAAATGAATAAATAGGTAAATAAATAGATAAGTAAGTTGCAAGTGCAAAACCATTTTCCACAAGTAAATGCTCTCATTTGATATTAAAAAGCACTAAAGCATAAGGCAGATTCATATGTTTCACAAATCCTATTTTCTCTGGCCTCCAATCTTAGACAAAAAAATATTCTGAGCTTTTAAAAGGTCCCAGGCCATGAAATAGTCATATGCAAATAACCATTGTAGCTGTTAATTTCAATATGTCAAAAGATTAGATTTACATCTCTCTGTGGATATCAGTGTTTTAAAAAGAGAAATGACATCCTTGATTTCATCCTATTAAGGTGTTTAAAGTCAGCAGTCCCACACTGCTCTCCAACCGCTCAGCGGAGAAGACGGCTTAGCATTGCAAGCAGAGACTGAAATACCTTACTTGTCTTCCAGAAAGGCGCTTTGCATAGAAATACTGGGTAGGCCAAGCATCGCCAGCCATCACAAGCTTCTCTGAGAGATTTATTGTCTTCATGCAACTAAAGTTTGAGCTCAGTATCAAACTCCACATCCACAGTGGTTTTACCTGGCAACCGCCAGGCTTGCCTTACATCCTCCTTTTGTCTGCCCTGGCAGCTCTTTCCCTCTGGAGCAGTGTATCTAGCTGATTGAAATAGCAGAACTCTATCTTCTGTTTCTAAAAATGAGCTTTTCTCTCTGTTGCCACTCCAATCACTGTTGTGCACAATAACTTCTGAAATATGTCTGAGGGTCACAGTAGAAACAAAGGCAGAGACACAGGGCTGCTGGTGGCATGAAGGAAAGCACATCTGCCCTCCTGTCTCTACCCAGGCCCCACTTGTCTGTACCTTGGGCCATGAGCCACCGCCTCAGTGTTGAATCCTGTAGGTCTCAATTTTCTCACATGTTAAAGTAGGAGAGTTGGTATATAATAGGAGACAGCTAATTTTAATGTGACTGTAAATCTCATAGGAATCTTGTTAAACTGCAGCTCTTGGGCCAGTGAGATAGCTCAGCAGTCTAAAGTGCCTGCTTAGGAGAATGCACAAGGACCATGGTTCAATTCCCGGCAGCACATGCTGCGCCAGCCTTGCCCCCAGAGTGGGCTGAGCTGGCCACAAAAAAAAAGAAAAGAAAAGAAAAGAAAAGAAAAGAAAAGAAAAGAAAAGAAAAGAAAAGA
>NDGN011501754.1:2800-15214 GCA_002564285.1 Tympanoctomys barrerae
AAATAAATAAATAAATAAATAAATAAAGTTAGCATTAAAAAGTTTAAAAAATAAAAGGCATTTCTGGCAGGTGAATGGGAAATGGAAAGTGGAACAACAGAGAGGAAGGCAGGGGCTGTCTGGCCTGCCTGATTCTCTACCTTTTCCTCCTCACCAAGCCAGTACATGTTCCATGCAAGGCAGCTCAGATTCAGAGTGAAGAATCTATGGCAACTTCCCAGAGTATTTATAAGTATAGCTACTTCTTTTCCACTCAGCAAAGCACAGGTGATTCTTGAGTAATGATGGTTTAATCTGAGATTTTGATCAATTTTATGATGGTATGAAAGCACACCTATACAACTGTTATGGTTTGTGTCTTAGTTGTCCCTCCAAAACCTCATGCGGTCATTGAGGTGGATTCTAGAGTTTGTGATTAATTCATGATCCAATGATGGGATTATGGGCATGGGTGCTACACCTGCCCTGGGTCAGATAGCCTGAATACAATATAAGAAAGGGAGTGAGGCTAGCTAACTGCCACAGCTGCTGCTTCTCCCTTTGCTCTTTGTTGTTTTCCCTTGCCATGAACTTCTGACCTTTGATATGTGCCAGTATGCCTTGGAACCAACTAAATATGGACTGAAACCTTCACTATGAGCTAAGTAGACCTTTCCTTTCTTAATTTTGGGTGTTGGGCATTTTGTTGTAGTAACTAGGAAAAAGTAACTGAGACAACAAACATTATGTTTATCACTTTCACCCCAGAATTCAATACAGTGTATAAATTATTCAACATTTTGTTATACAATAAGTTTAGTATTAGAGGATTTTGTCCAGCTGTAGGCAAATATAAGTTTTCTGAGCACACTTAGTGTAGGATGTTTGGCAGTTCAGGTATATTAAACATACTTTTGATTTATGACATACCAACCTACAATGGGTTTATTAGATGTAATCCCATTGTGAGTTGAAGAACATCTGTATTTGGATTCAAAAGTACATGGGACAGCCTTGTATAAGCTCAACTGGATATGAAACCATGCGGTCATTTAGCTCTTTAGCTGTGGTTGGCAGAGAATTGCAGGGTGGTACATCTTGCTCAACTGAGAGCACTGCTTCAACCCTTTGGCTGAGACTTGATGGTAAACCCATCAACTTGCATCTGGAAAGATGGGAGAAGATGGAAGACTTAACTTTCTTCATAGAAGCATATGAAGATTTTCAGGAGAACTTTTTCAAACCTTTACATGTAGGATAAGATGTTATGGTTTGTGTATAGGTGTCCCCCCACAGCCTCATGCAGTCACGGGATGGCTTCTGGAGTTTGTGATAGATTATTGTGGTTGAGGATACTGAAACTGCCCTGGGGCAGGTAATTTGCATTACAATATAAGGAGGGTAGAGAGACTAGCTAGCTGGGTGAGCTGTTGCCACTCCCCTTTGCTTTCTGCTCTTTGCTGCCACCATGAAATGTTGCTGTTGGCCATGTGCTGCTCTTTCTTGGAGCCAGTTGAGTATGAACCGAAACCTTCACTAACTGTGAGCTCAATAAACCTTTCCTTCCTTCATTCTGCATACTGGATATTTGTCCCAGCAACAAGAGAAGACTAACTGAGACACAGGACATGAAGGTGCCAGAAGCAGGGCTGACCCTGGAGGAATGGCTGAGGCCAAATAGTCCCAAGTATCATTCAGCACAGAGGCTGCTTCAGGGCTGGGTCATCTGACACCACTTTGGCAAATGAGAGGCAAGACATTTTCCAGAAGCTCCTTGGAAGCATGATTTGCAGATATTCTAAGAAACACAGATGTAAGTGTTGTCTTTCTTTACTGTGAAATTAGGAATTGTTGGCAGCCCTTTGTGCCTGTGAGAAGAACCAGTGTAGGGCTAAGAAGATGTGGGAAGAAGCAGAGAGAAGGTTTAGTCCTGTGATGCTTTGTTTAAATGGCCAAACTTGAGCAGAATTTGGATGTTTAAATATGCCTTTCCTTTAGTATTTAAACCAGCATGAACTGGATCTTCTATTACCTGGAAACACAAGAGTTGTATCTGAATTATGTGCCCTCTCGGGAGTGCCAAGGCAAGGAGCTATTTCAACTAGGTTTATTTCCTTCCTCCACCTCTCATGGGAGATGAGGATCAGACACCATTCATTTTTGTACTTGCACAGAAAATGCAGTAGGATTGGCCACATGCACCACACTGACAACAGATATCCAAAATCGAGATTGACTTTCCTTCTACATCTCACTTTTTGGGAGCATTATGTCTCCCGTGCAGACCCAAAGTAACTTTCTTAACAGATGTTGTGAGCTAAACATCTTTTTGAACAAAGGAAAATAAGCACATATTTTCCTGTCAGAAAATCTGAAAATACATGGCTGAAACCTTGCTGCGTGCCTTCCTAAAACAACCGTCATGCTTTCAAAACCTTAAATGCCATCTTCCTCATGAGATGACACGATTGTGTCTAACTTTCAAGATTCTTTTCAAATGTCAGCTAATCATAGCTGCCCATGCACCAGGGGATTCACATTATTGCATCAGAGTGAATTTGTATGAACTGGAGTTGGTGCTGGACAACTTTCAGCAGCTGTGTTCTTGACCTGACATACAACTTAGCAAAACAAGGCTGCTCCACAGGCTCCATGATTACATCAGCATTTTAATGCACTTTCAGGAGAATAGTTTTCTTGTGACCATTGTTTAATTATACTGATAATAAACATCAGTAATGATTGATATTGGATGAGCGAGTCTTAGTTTTCAGGACATTTACAAACTTTATTTGATATGGACAAAATTAAATACTTAAAAAGCTTCCAAAAATTTCTCTCACCTTAACCCTTCTAGAGGGTGATTTGGAATGTTTATGCCAAGGTTTGAGAAGATTAGTCATTTGCTACCTAGTGGCCTTTAAATCAAGGAAGGTCTATGTATGAACTGGTGGTCCCATAAGATTATAATGGATCTGGAAGAGTCCCACTTCACAGTGATGTCACAGTGTAGTCCACAAGTCATTTGTGGTGGTGCTTGTGTGAACAAACCTACTACGCTACCATTTGTATAAGGTCAAGTGCATACAGTTAGGTATAGCATGTGATACTTGACAATGATAAAAACTACTATGTTATTGGTTTATGTATTTACAAGATTGTACTCTTCTTAATTATCTGAGAGTGTAAGCCAGGCATCGTGATATCTGCCTCTGGGAAGCAGAGGCAGGAGGTTTGTAAGTTTGAACCCAGTTTGGGCAAGTTAGTGACTTAACCAGAAGCTGTCTCAAGATAAAAAACACAAAAGGACTGAAAAGGTAGTTCATTGTGAAGAGCCTGGGCCTCAAACCCCAATACCCACCCCCCACACACACAACGTAATCTAGACATGTGATGATCTTCATCATCTAGATTTTTGCAAACACACTCGATGATGCCCACACAGCGATGGAGACACGTACCCATGCATTGCTCAGAACGGGCCTCTACCACGAAGGCCCCAGCAATTCCACTTCTAGCCAAGCAAATAATGTAGCAAGAATGAAAAGACTATCCATGAGAATAGCTGTCACCACAGTGTGAAGAGTGAAAGCCACCCAAATGACCAGCAACAGGCACTGGGGGAAAGGCGGGCAAGCTATAGTGTATCCTGGCAATGGCAAATAAAATGCTTGAACTTTGTGGTTACTGCAGTGTTTCTGTAGATGTTCACTGATTGATGTAGAAAGGTGGTAATAGCGTATAATTTGAAGTGAAAATGTATGTTACAAAATGTAAAGAAATTAGATCAGCAAGAGTATTAAGATTATATTCATAAGATCTGTAGAAACTTTCTAACTTCTTCAAATTGTGCTTTGAAATGTTGATACATAGCAAGGTGTATAGGCAGTCACATAAGCTGGAAGTAAAAATCATTTATAGGGGTGTTCTACAGGATGTCTGAATTGTAAGTAATTAAATGGCTTTTTGGGTTATGCTTTTGCCTAATATTTCTACAATTTATATCCATTCTAACAAAATAATAGTGTTTTTCATGTTTGCACAGCAGCTTTGACTACTCTCAATGCAGGCAACAATATAAATATTTAATGATGATTTAAATTGAGTCGTCGAAGGGTCTTGAATGGTGTAAGTTAATAGTTTATTTTAACATTCTGTAGCAGGCAGGGTGTAGGCAGGAAATTGGAGCTTGTGTTAGGCAGTTCAATAGATGCAAGTTAATAGTGAAAAGCAGTTACGAAGGTGTTGGAAGACCTAAAAATGAAATAGAGATGGCAATAAAAGCTAGAGGTCAGCAAAGAGAAAGAAGCGTTGGCCATTTCAGGGCTGGAGAGACCAAGTGATGAGGGGGCCTCCAGAAGCTGTGGAATCAGGCATCTAGGCAGAGATTACACTCATGCGGATACTCAGTTTAGTTGCTAGTGCCAAAAGAAGCTGAATGGGAGAGGAGCAGGAAATTCCCTGGCTTCTCCTCTCCTCCCACCTCCAATTTCCTTCTGCTGCCAGCTAATCCCAAACCTTCTGGAGAGCCCCTGATCTGGGCACCTGGGAAACATAATTTGCTAGGATCTGTTCTCTGTGAGTTTCAAGAAATGGAAACGAACACCAAAAGCAGATGGTTGGGCGTAGTTTAGGCAAATGCCATGTCCCTAGATTGTTTTTGCACTAGAAAGCTATTCTCTCTTTTAGTTAATCAAATGCCCTATTGCAGATGCTAACTTTGGTTGTTCTGTACCTTTTGGTCCTAAGTCTGAGTTCCTAGAATTTTCCATGACTGAAGGCAAATCCAGAATTGGTATCAATCCCTCCCTTTCTCCAGAAATCATTATTAAAAGCCATCATGTTAACTTTGTGTCACTATAACAAATACCTAGGACAACCAATTTATGAAGACAAAAAGTTTGTTTTGGCTCAGAGATTAGGAGGGTTCAGCCAATGACTGATGGGCCCTACTGCTTTGGGTCTATTCTGGAGTAACACATGTGGAAGGAAGTTTATAGGGGAACAAAACCACTCACCTCCTGGTAGGGAACCTGTATAGAGAACAAAGAGACTAGGTATTCTGTCTTGCCAGCAATGACACACCCCCAGTGACTAGAAGACCTCTCACTACTCCCCACCTCTTATTCATGCAAGATCCTTATACTCTCTACCGACGCAGACTAATGTATCTCCCTACCTAAGTAACATATGTCCAAAACAACTCCACATTTAAGATCTCAGTATTGTTGGGCTGGAGAGATAACTCAGTGAATTAAGTGCTTGCCTGGCAAGCGCAAGGACCTGGGTTTGATCCCTGATACCGCATGCTGTCTCAGCTCTGGAACCCCAGGCATGCCATGCTGGCCCTGAAACTGGGTGTTGTGGCACATGCCTGTAATCCCAGTGCTGGGGAGGCTGAGACTTGGATCACTATGAGTCCAAGCTGGGTAATAATACCCTGTACTAAATGAATAAATAAAAGATTAATAAAATAAGATCTCACTACTGTTATGAAACTAATGAACATTGTAGAAAATCAGGAAAAGATGGATGGATCAGGAGAAAATCAGGGTCAAGCAAATTCTCATCAGCAGCTCCTTTGTCTTGGGCTGTCTGACTATTCCCAGCCTAGTTGTATAAAAACCATCTTTGAGATAGCTGATATTGATTGCTTTTTTCAATTGCTTTTTATTTTTTTAAAAGCGAATAAAAATAATTTTAAAAAGCATTAGAAAGGATGCAGAATTTCACTAAACAAGATAGGAATTCAACAACAGTTGTTATATTGCATATTGTTGTCTTCAAGTTAGTTGTTCAGATTATCAGATATTATCATGCAAAACTGGCAAAAAACATTAAAAAGAAAAAAAATATTTAGGCATTAACTGTTCCCTTCAATAGACCAGTACAAATCGGCAGTACAATGATCCCAGCTATCCTGTGTATATACATACATTTTTTCCCCTTCTTTTTTTTCCTTTCCCTCATCCCAATAGCTCCTTCCCTTTGCACAGTTTCTTTCTCTTTCACAATATCTATTGTAACTTTATGATTTTATTTACTCTTTCAGGTTCTTACACTAGGGACACAATATAATGTTTCCACATACGGGTCTGATCTATTTCACTTATGAGTATGGTACTTAGTTGCAGCTATTTACCTATAAAAGCTTTATGTTTGTTTTATAGCTGAGTAATACTCCATTGTATAAAAATAGATCTCTTTAATCCATTCCTCAGCTGATGATGTCCAGGTTGTTCCCAAGATTTAGCTATGACAAATTGTGCTGCTAGAAACACTGGTATACATATATCATTGTGGTATGATGTTTTCAGTTCTTCTGGAAAAATACTCAGGAGGAGCATAGCTGGGTTGAATGGGACCTCTAATCCTAGCTTTTTGAGGAATCTCCACATTGATTTTCATAGTGGCTGCACCAGTCTACACTCCCACCAACAGTGGAGGAGGGTTTCTCTATCCCCAAAGTCCCTCTAGCATTTGTTATTGGTTTATTTCTTGATGTTAGCCATTCTTTCTTGGGTGAGATGGAATCTCAGTGTTGTTTTAATTTGCATTTCTCAAATGGCCAGTGATGTTGAACAATATTTTATATATTGATTTGCCATTTGTATTTTTTTCTCTGAGAAGTATATATTCATGTCAGATGCCCAGTTTTGATTGGACCTTTGAATTTTGGGGGCCCAATTTTTAAATTCTTTATGTGTTTTAGATAGAAGTCCTTTGTCTGAGGAATAGTTGGCTATTTTTTTCCCAATTCATGGGTTTTCTTTTTACTCTGTTGGTGATTTATTTTGATGTAGAAAACCTTTTCAATAAGATGAGATTGCAGTTGTTGATTCTTCAAAGTATTTCCCAAGCAGTTTGGTTTTCGTTCATGAAGTCTCTGCCTACCCCTATGTCTTCAGAATTTCTGCCTACTCTCTCCTCCAGTAGATTTAGTGTTTCTGTTTTAATATTTAGACCTTTGATCCGTTTAGCCCTTACTGCAGTGCATGGTGATGATTTTGACTTCTCTGTCCTTGATTTCCTATGATGTGGTAGTGGCCTTCAGAGCCTTCAGTGTTTCTGTTGCTTTGAACAGAAAGAGTGATGAATCCATGCTCTGTTTCCTGGAAAACAAAGTCAGGCCTGTGCCCTGCTCACCTTTCCTACAGCACATTCTGACAGCATCCTTTCTCTGAAAGATTACAAGACCTTGAAAGCAGAGCTGTGAGGAAGCCGTGTCATGTCCTGTAATGTATCAGGTTCAGTACTGATAGATGCGGGGAGGTGAGCACGTGTGTGGACTCCTGGTGGAGCCTGGCGCACATGTGGTACTGTTGGCAGCTGTACTCATATTTAATAGTCATGCACTGGGGCTCTTTAAACTCTTAACAATCGGAAGCTATTTGGTTTAACCTGACAGCTGAGAAGTAGGGAGAAGCAGGAATGGATGGAAAAAGCATTATTGTCAGAAAGGCCCCAGCTTGAATCCTGGCTCTCTCACTTAGGATTTGAAATACATTGAATAATTTGCACTCGTGCCTTGAGTCGCAGTTTACCCACCTGTGAACTGGCACTCCTAACCCTACCAATGGCATCACTTCATCTGCATGGCATCTTCATTCTCAGGTGAAATGCCTGATTCCATTAGTCTTTGCTATATTATTTTTTTTTTCACATTATAGGGGGCCTGAGGGAGATTTAGAAAGGTGAAAATGACATGCTACCAAGTGAGAAAACCTAGATTTGAACTCAGGTTAAAATGACAACACAGCAGGTGCTCGTAATAGCTACTCTAGTCTACTTCCTCCACCCCACCCCATTTTGCATAGTAGGGACTAAATAAGGAATTGCATTTGCTAGCTTTTGATTTACAGATACCACCTTCCGAACTCATCACTGAATTTTGTTAGATTTCATCATAAAGAATTTTATATGGCAGAAAATCAGAGTGATTTGTTGAAGGTCACAGCCAGAAAGCCAATCTTCTAAATATCTGTTGTTCTCTGTGCTTTATGAAAGAGTGTTCCAAACCTATCTTTGTTACTCCTTAAAATATGATCTACTTCCTAGAATCAGATTAAGATGGAAATGAATTCCTGCTAAATGTGCCTGGGCTGATCCAGACATCAGGGGAACAGCTGGGATGCTCCATCGAGTGGTGAGGGGGGAGGGAAGACAAGGGGAGGGGGAGAGGGCCCGAAAGCTCAAGGAACAAGTGAGAAGATTAGAAAATTCCAGGCTTACTACGGAGAAGCTGTGAAGAGCCAAATACCCAGGGAATAGATAGGATTGGGGCCAGAACACACATAAGACCTAATTTTACCCACTCACTTCAGCTTTTATGGTTTTAGAGTGGCAATGGGCACTTCTTTTTGGAGGACAATGAATATTTTATCACAGAATATAAGATAGGTATCTGCCCATATAGGGTTATCTAGTGGCCTTACCCACATGTAAACTCTTTAAACTGAAATACAAAGTGTTCTTTTGAGTTCTTTAAAGGACCTCTTTCCTGAAGTCAGCTTGCATCTTTCAGAGTATTTTGATTCAGTTTCTTTCCCTCTATCTTGTTTATGGACCCAGGAGAAAGCAAGCTGGGGTTTTGGAGACTGAAAGTGACTGGTGGTAGAAAGGGGGTTATCTGGGGAGACAAGCAAGTCCTCTGGTGAGAACTCAGGGAGGACTCTAGCAGGATGAGGACTGGCTGTGAGGATCGGAGGTCCCTAGAAAGGGAGCTCCTGACATTCAGGGCCTTCTGTACAGGGCCTGGTTCTCAGCCCATTCCATTGTTGAATGAATGAAGAGCTGGATGCATCATAGTCTTGAGACTAAACCCACAAGTTAATTATTAATTATAAAAGAGAAAAGGTGCTTTGTCATGGTAAGGTCTGGTAGATTCTTCATGAACCACTTGGCCACCCTCAGCACCACTGATCACGGATTAACAGGTGCCACCTGTCCCTGGAGTGAGCCACTAGGGAGTAATCCTTTCTCCCCGTTATGTGTGGATGAAGCTTCCTTCTTTGTCGTACAGCAGTAGGCTCATTTACACTGCCTCATTTGACTCTCAGGAAAATCCTAGGAAGCCTCTTTGTTACTATTTTGCTGAAAGAGAAGCCTGAGATCGAAAAGGTCAAGCTGCTTGTTAAAGCTCACTCCGAGAGTAAGGACTAGAGCCCAGCATCTTGTTCTCCTTCCCTGTCCTTATCTAATCCAACCATCAGCAAACTTTAGCCCATGGCTGCTGCCTGTAAAGTAAAGCTTTATTGAAACACAGTCACACTCTTGCATGTACTATTGTCTGTGGATATCTTCCTGTTATGAGAGCAGGCTTGATCCCAAATGTTTACTATTAGATCCTTTCCAGCAAAAGTTCTCTGAACAATTGTATGGTGTTCAAAAATAAGCCAAAAAGGAATTTTGCTGACTTAGGAATGCATCAAGTCTTTAAGAAGCTTTGCTACATAAAGAGCTCCAAAATGTGTCTCTTCTCCATCTCTACCAGGGTCATCTCCATACTGCTTCAAGCCACCTCTGGAACTCCCGATGGTTCTTGTTTCCTTGGGCCATTGTTTGCACAAATGACCCTCTCCAAAGGCATCCCAACCCTAATATGCTTTGCCTAACACACTTCATAAATGTCCCTCATTGTTCTTAAGACCCAAATTTTTCCTGATAGCTACACAGTTCTATGTGATCCAGTTCCTACCTTCAGTGCTATCTAACACTGCTTCCTTGTCCTGACCCCTACGGTCCAGGCACGCAATGCTCCTTGAAGTGGTTTGTGTGTATTCTGCTCCCTCCAACCCCAGGGCCTTTGCACCCATTTCTCTCTCTTCCTGGATACTCATGTGAAACCCTTTACCTTCACCTTGCTGGTACCAGCTCATCTTTTAACTCTTTGCATTGGTCTCTTCAAGCCTGGCATGCTGCCATGTAAACACCTATAAGTTGAACAGTGCAGAACTCAGGAGGGATACACCATTCATACTATAATTGAAGTGAATGAAATCTCTTTGGGGACAGAGTGGCTGGTGGTAAAGGGCAAGTTATCTAAATAAACAATATATTGAGAAATTATGAAGTATCAGCACTATGCTTAACATTTTACACCATCAATTTCAGTTAGTTCTTAATAAATCCTCTTACAGAAGGATAAGTAGAAATATAGAGGAAGTCTTAAAACTATGCAGGTGGTCAAGTAGCAGAGATAAGACTGGAACCCTGGTCTTCTTGCATTTACAATTTGGGTCCTCAGCTACTAAGCCTCTTAACAATTCAGTGGCCCAATCCTTCACGCTGAAAGCAAAGGTCTCATTCTATTATTTGCTGCTTAATTTGCCCATTTTCTAAGGGGTGTGCTTATCTTGCTGGAAAAGATGAGTGGGAGGATGGACCCTGCAGAGGCTCAGAGAGAAGACAGAAGGCTGCATCATGTGCTGCTAAAGGTGATGACCAGGCTCGGGGCGAGGTGAAGGGGAAAAGGAGCGATGACATCCAGAAAAGAAACCCCCAAGGGTTCACAGGGTGTTTCATTGTTGTTTTCGGTGTGGGATGCCATCTACAGTGCTACCATCTACAGTGCTATCTTCTCCATCTCTTCTGCGAACTGTTCACACCGTGTGCTGGCGTTTTGAGAAAGAGTACTGCGATGCCCTGAAGGCCTGGTGCTCACTGTGATGAGGTGGGAACCTATCGAGGTGGGTCAAGGGGAGCAAAAGGAGGCAAGTGACAGATGCAGGAAGAGAACAGGACGTGGAGTCAGAATCCCCGCTCCGTGCCCTGCTACCTGTGAAGTCTTCGGAAAGTCATTTCTTACCCACATCAGGGTTCCAACCTGTCACTCGCCTGGTCTTCATGCAGCAGCTGTGAGAAAGCTGAGAGGCATGCTTGTCACACGGGGCGTGAGGAACTAAGGAAATGCTACCATCCCTGTCTCTTTACTATGAGTCTCTGTGGTTTTTACACAGAGAGTCATACACGGAAAGTATAATGAGCAAGATTATGAAAATTTTCCCAAAGAACTTCCAGAGCTCAGCAATGGTAGCAACAGAACAATACACCAGTAGGTGGCGCTAGATGCCATCGCTTTCAGCCAAGTCCTTGCTTGCTTTGATTCTCAGCTCCCTCCCCTCTCTTGATTGAAATGGAAATTGGCTGCCAGCATCAGTGAGCCCTATCAGCCCTGGGCTTAAGCTTGCATGCAGCAGCCAACGTGCTATCCACCTAGTTAAAAAATTAATCAAATATATTAATCTCATAAGCTCTTTTGAAAGACTATCCAAAGGGCCCACGGTCCAGCTGTCAGGTACCAGTAACCAATGGGAATCTACATGATGGACTAGGGGTTGCCTTACCAAGTCTTGAAAGAACCTTAAGAAATGGGCCCCCGGGGATGTGACCACCATTCTCTTCTGTACTGTGAATCTTGCCAGTGATACTTTTCTGTTTTTTTCTGTTTAATAACAGGGCTTGAGTTCCATGTATCTGGAAACGTGGTAGGCTGGAGAGGGCAAATGGACTCCAGGTTGACTGCCAGCTTTAATCTACCCAAGAGCTGTAGGGCAATCACATAAGAAGACATTTCTGTGATTGGTTAGTGATGTCTGCCATGGGCCAGGTTGGGAACAACCGCATCAGTGACACACAACTGCCATTCCTGCATGGGACATTTGCTTGCCTTTTCTCAAGAAATTCCCATCACTCCTAACTGTTGAGTGCTGTGATTATTATTGTCCTTGTTTTATGATTGGCTGGTCTGAGCTCAGAGAGGCTGAATAGCTTGCCTGAGGTCGCCTAGCTTGTGAGAGACAGAATTGGAAGTTGGAGCAGTCTGGTTGCCTGTAGAAATCCTTCTGTCGCTTATCATATCACGATTTATTTCCTTCATTGGAACTGAAATATTATTTGGCAATCCATCCTGGAGAAGTGAAACAAGTAGTGAGCCCAGAAAGTCTCTTTTTTCCATTGTCACAGGCCTGGAAAGAAGAGTGCATGTTAGAGATTAAGTCCCAGTGGGACCCCAGTCCATTATCTCTTTCCTTGGAAGAAGATGAGGTTGATGCTTCCGCTGTAATCAAGTGAACCCCCTGAAGGCACAAAGAAACCTAACTTGCTTCTGGTTAATATCTTTTAATCTCATTTTTCACATAAGCAATAGAAGTAGAGTTGAGTTTAAGACACTGGTGAACGAGAAAAGAGCCAAGATTCGGAAGGACCAAGAGGGGACTTGACCTCAGGGAGGATCCTGAGTGTGACTGCCGGGGTGCTAGGGTGTGAGTTCTAGGATGCTGTCCCCAGGATGCCATGTCAGGCTATCTGTCACATATCAGGAGCCTCAGTGGGTGGCCAGAGCAGCCCAGACACATTCAAATGCCTAGGATGTGTTAGAAACAAGGTACACATAGGGTGCTGGAGAAGACACCATTCTTGCCCTCAGGGAGTTCT